>CAUYRT010035449.1:0-30050 GCA_963574885.1 Lepilemur ruficaudatus | reverse complement strand
GAATGGGCCCCACGTGTACTCGCCATCAAATTGGTATTGACTGATTAACACTATGGTGCTCAAAGGGTGGTGGTGTTCACTAGGGATTTGGGGGGTGGGGGGTAGACCCACATCTGAGAGATGTGGTGAGCACTGTGAAGGGGAGGGGCATGCTTGAAATGTATTTGGGGATGGGTATTAGGGGTCTCAATAGGGGGTAGGAAATCCTCTAAAACTCATTTTTGTGAATAGCTGTACAACTTGGTAAATTTACTAATAACCGTTTAATTGTACACTTAAAATGGAGTAAAGACATGATATATAAATTACACTTCAAAAAAATATTATCAAATTGAATCTAGCAGTATACAAAACAGATTGCAATGAAATGGGATTTATTCCAGGAATGCAAGGCTGATTTAATATTTGATAATCAATCAATGAATCAACCATATTAACAGTCTAAAGAAGAAAACCACATGATCATATCAATAGCTTCAGGAAGATGATTAGAAAAAATTCAATATCTATTCATGATAAAACTCTCAGAAAAGGGAGCAACTTACTTGTTGTGATAAAGGCAATTATGAAGAACTACAATTAAATGGATACTTACTATTAAAAACAGAAAACCAGTAAATATTTCTAAAGCCAGAAATAAGTCAAGGATGTCTGCTCCCACAGTTACTGAACACTATACTGGAGACACTAGCCAGTGTAACAAATTAAGAAAAGGAAATAAAGTGTAAATAAATTGGAAAGGAAGTAATATTACTCTATTTGCAGATGGTGTGATTGTCTACTTACAAATTTGATTAATCTACAAAAATCTGAAACTAATAAATGAGTTTAGCAAGATCATAGGATAAACAAGCTTAATATATAAGAATTAACTCTATGTCTATATACTAGCATTGAACAAGTGGGAATTGAAATGTAATAAATAGTACAATTTAAAACAGCATTGAAATTTAAATATGTAGGTATAAATCTAACAAAATATGTGCAGGGTCTGTATGCTAAAAACTACAAAAGAGTGATAAAGAAATTTTTAAATGGAGAGGTATAATACCATGTTCATGAATAGGAACTCAATATTGTTAAGATATTAAATATCCAACAATTGATTTCTAGATCACCAAGGAGATACAGACGTATGAAAAGGTGACTTATGTAGTGATAGTATTACAAAGAGTAGAAAAAAGATATATTGTTCGATAAATGATGCTGGGAAAATCGGTATTCATATGGAAAAAATGAAATTATACATACTTCTCACTATTTACAAAAATCAATGTGAAAGCCAAAAATATAAATGCTTCTGAAACTTTAGTGTGCATCAGATTCATCTAGAGGACTTGCTAAAACACAGATATTTAGGCCTCTTACATAGAACTTATTGGCTAGGTTTGAGCTGGGATCTAAGGATTTGCATTTTTAATAATTTCCCAGGTGATGCTGCTGATGCTGACCTAGGTATGACATTTTAAGAACCACTGCTATAACAACTTTATAAACATCAAGAAATATCTTTACAACCTTGAGATAGAGAAGGACTTCTTAACCAGAACCCAAAAGTCAAACTATAAAGGAAAAGATTGATAAGTTTAACTATGTTAAAACATAAAAACAAACCTGTTCATCAAAGATATATTAGAATTAAAACACAAGCCATAATCTGTGAAAATATTTGCATTATATATAACTGACAAAATAGTTATTATCCAGAACTTTGAAACAACTCCTATATACCAATAATAAAGCCTACTAACCTATTAGAAAAATTCAGAGAAAACATGACTAGATGTTACACAGAAAAGGAGCTATAACTGACCTGTCGAAATATAAAAGATGCTCATTGTAATGGAAATTAACCATGGTGAAATACAATTTATACTCACCAGTTTGGTGAAAATCTAACAGTTTGACAATATGAAATGTTGGCAACAATGCAAAACAATGGAAATTTTCATATCCTGCTGGTGGAAGAGTAAATTTCCATGTAGTTAAAATTTGACATTACCTAGTGAAATTAAACATTTGAATGTCTTATGACTCAACAAAACTTTTTGGCATTTATCTCAAGATGTGCTATCAGAGGATACATACAAGAAAGTTCATAAAGGTAATGTTCATGACAGCAAAACATAAATACAATCCAGTAGTCCATCAGCAGTTGACAGGATGTAGAAATTGTGTCATACACAATGGACTACCATAGAGCTAGAAAACATTTTAATGAGCTGCAACTACAGCCATTAGTATGCATGAGTCTCCAAAATATAACTTGGGGTAAAAGAAACAAGTCACAGAAGAATATATATATATATTAATATTTATATAAAGTTCAAAGCCAAGCAAAAGTAACCAATATGTTCTTTAGGACTGCATATATTTAAGTATTAAAATATTAAAGAAAACCAAGAAAATCATTAACACAAAATTTAAAATTGTGGTTAGTTCTGCAGTGTAGGAAATATGATATGATTGGGAAACAATATAAAGAAGCACTAAATTATTGGTATTCTTTTGTTTCTTAAGCTAGTGCAGAGAACTCGGGTGCTTTTTTATTATCTTTTCTTATACTACACACTGCTTTTTATGCACTTTTTGTTACATGTATAGCATATTTAGTAGTTAAAAAAATCTACAGTAGCCTCCTCTTGCCTTCCAATTCAAATTAAAAGTTTCTGTCATGTTTCTAGGCCTTGCATAATCTGGCTCTTCTCAACCAAATGATTTTCTACTATTCCCTAGCATGTATACTACCTTCCATGTATTTCTTATGCTATTTCCCTTATCCTGAACATTCCCATAGCTCATTTCTGCCTATCTAAACCAAAGCTACTATTTCTTGAGAAAGGATTCTTTTATTTATTTTTAAGGTAAAAATGTATATAATTAAGGTGCACAACATGATGTTTTGATATACATCTACATAGTGAAATGACAAACCGATTCTTAAAGGCTGACCTAATGCCCAAAGGACTCCATGAAAAGTTCTCAAGGTATCCAGTCCCACATTTACTTCACCTTTCTCTGCAACCATTTTGCTTCTTAAAATTAGTAGTTTTGTACCACATAGTGTAACACTTCATTGATTTCTGATTTTTTCATGCGTATAACATCTCCTTCATCAGCAGTATGCTCTTTTTGCATCTTGTTAGGATGTAATACAATTCTGGGCTCTCCACATATATTTAATAAATTCTTGTTGATTAGTGAAATTAGTTAAAACTCTATAGCACATACAATTTATTGAAAACTATGCAGGTTTAACGAATTCAAAAATATACAGCAAACACACAAAGCCATCAAGTAGAGGTTCTGCTACAATACTTAAGAATTTTTCACCTTTGACACAGCCTTTTTAGGCAAATGGACATTACTAAATTGCCTCAAAACAAGTTGTTTAATTTAATCAATTGAATATATTAATATTACTTGGTATAGTTAGAAACACTGAATGAGTAGACACCACATTACTAAAGTCTGAGGGACTGCTTAGGTTAAAATTGAAATATAAACTGATATCTTACCTCGTACAGGTATTTAAATTTGCTTGCAAACTCCCTCTGCCCATACTTTCGCTCCCCTCAATCTACAATGTTACTCAGATGCATGCCTAAGCAGATTTAGTATATAATATGATAGTGTTTGCACTGACGCATTGTTGCACTAGCTGTTTTCTTATAGATACAAAACCACCAAATTGCAGCAAAATTTTTCATAGGCAAAATAAAACATGTCTTTTGTCATTCCTAGAACTCTTTATCCAGTTCAGCTGTAAACTTTTGTAATGAGCTCTCACACAGTAGTGCTGATTTTCTTGAAGTCTTTTTGAAACCTGCAGAGCTGAATCTCTTTGAATTTAGACATAAAAATTCTGGTTTGCTCGGCACTAAAACAATTCTATTGTTGTTCCCAGGCTTGCTTCTTTAGGAGATCTCTTGGTGGATGTAAAGAAAACTGATCAAATATTTGGCTTATAAATAATGTTTGGAAACACCACATGACACAGTATCAGTTGGTTTGTATTTGTGATGAAAAGAAATGAAAGAGAATTTCAGACAAACTTCTCTTCATCAGAGTTCCAACATTTCTTTCTGAGTCTGCAGCTTATTACACTGTTTTATCTGTTCCATCAATATTTCTCTCTCACTAAAGGACTCACATACCAGATAATGTGCTTTAATTAAAAATGGATCCTAAATGCCAAAATCCACCAGCAAAAACAATAGATTCACATTGGAATGCCAAATCTAAAACTGCTAGTTTTGAACTTCTTGCTCAACTTCTTATTCTCTGAAAGGCTATCTAGAGAGTAAATCTTGAAACCATCGACCAACAAATATAGTGTAGCTGATTTTGGGAGGTTGTTGAATGTAGTTATTTCCCTTTGATCAGCCCTTTTAAAATTCATGCTCTGCTAGTCTTATACCCTTATTCATTCTTAAATAGAAAAGGCATTTTTAGGAGATTAAATGATATTCTTAAAAACTTACTGTTTTATAATAATCTTTCATATTGTCTCCATGCAAAAATAATGCCCACGATTCCAAAACTTGTCTTTATTTCGTTTCATTTTATGTTATAAATGATGATATTTGGCATCATATCTTGTGGTTACTGCAAGCTCATTCTTATCGCTTTCAAGAACACAGAAAGGATTTATATGAGAGTAATTAATAAGTATTAATAAATCAACAATTTGGCTGTCTAGAGTGTCTATTGCATAATCTGAAATTAGTTGCTTAAGGGATGGAATTTTATCAGAGAGAGAAAGAGGGTTTGTGCTCAAAAGAGAAGTCATTTTCAGTATTCTTCTCCCATATGGTGTGACATATTGCCAGGAGATAAAATATTGGCTGATCAGAAAAGTGAGTCAGCTGAAGTACTTTAAGTATAATAATGTAAACGATTTTTTGAGTTATCATCAGCATCAACACAACAGGTGGGTGGATTCATATTTTATGTAATTGTGTGTTGCAGATTTGCTCTCACTTTGAACCTTTTTCACCTTCCTTTAAACTCTGGAACAATAGCTCCTTCTCAACTCATAGCAATAAAGTGAAAGAGACAATGCAATTGGGGAATGTTCTGTATAACAATGGGCCACTTAAAAAATACTCATGGATATGTTCAGGATAAGATGAAAAGATATTGTACTTGGCACTTCATTTCTTTCAGATCCTGCAACTCTTAGTGTGTGTGTTTGTGCTGAGAGGGTGCAATGCCAGTGAACGATGGAGAGTAAGACAGGAGGGAGTGAGACCTGGACATGATACAAGGATAATACTAATACTTTACTGCTGGTTTTATCAAAATATTTTCACAGTAAAATATGCTCTCCCTGAAAGCTTTGACAGATGGAGTAAAGTAAAACAATCCACCATACCTGAGAACCCTGCACAGTGCCAGCTGGACCCATTTAGAATCTGTGAAGAAATGTCAGTCATTATTAAGGGAAGTCCTATGAGACCAGGAAGCAGAAGATTGGTTTGCAAATGCCTCCCTTGCAGGGGCTCTGATAATGTACTGCAAGCTGATCCTGTGACCATCACTCATTAACTCCGGTGCTAGTGGATCATTTTGTGTAATGCAGCTCCAGCTAATACTGATGATCCATTGATTGTATTTCATGAACTCACTCAATTCACTTGGAAATACAAGGGGTGGATGTTTGCTTCAGGCATTATATAATACTTTTCTCCTGAGGATTAATGTGTTAGTATTTGTAATGCACACTGAAGATGAAAATTGCCATATAAATAATAGCCATTATCTTGTGATACATACAGCAGCAGCTACTCCATTAGGAAAGGAAAAAAAAGGGACAACAGTATATGACCATGATGAAAAGTCAGATACAGATTGCCACACTAGCCATGCCCCCACCCCACCATCCACTGAGGTAAGGCAGTTGCCTTAAAATGTGCCAAAGTTCAGTACACTAAATCTGAAGAGAAGAAAGACTTCATGGTTAGCAGAAAGCAAGATGTCTCCGTATCCCCACTATGCTTGCGGGGTTGCAAGTAGTTTAATGCTTCAATCTGAGCCTGGCTGCCAGCCAGAAGATTGGCATAGCAATGCTTTGCTCAGTTCCTGCTGCTAGCATGGTGCTATGGGAGTGAAAAAGGTCCTTGCCATAGTTACTGCCTCCCCCAGGTCTCTGGCATGACCTGTGCTGCTACTGGGTGAAGTTACAAATGATAAAACTAAACTCAAATTGAAGTGGCAGTTCAATTGTAATTAAAGTGCAAATTGAATTGGAAGCCTAGATGAAAATCCAGTGTGTCATCCAAAAAGGCACACTGACTTGTCTCTCATTCCATGAGTGAACCACCAGAAGGCTCACAGAGCAGCTTTGTGTTTAAAAAGCTTCTTAATGCTAAGCAGCACTTAAGGCCCGAGTCTCAAATCTCAGGGAACCTCTAGACTGGAATACATTTCTAAAGCACTTGTACCCAGATTTTTGGATTTCACACAACTTTAGAATGTTAATATATATTTATCAACTATTACTATAAACATTTGAAAAAATAAAGTACATTTAAAAATCTAAGAAGTAGGAAAGACAGACACAGAATAAATGGACTGTCATAAGAAAGAGCATGTAGCAAACTAAGAGCCATATATATATATATAAATGTATATTGGGCAAATTATCTAACCTGTCACTCCCTTCAGGATCTTCATCTCTAAAACAAGTAAGTAGACAGTGCTATGTGTTATGAAGAGTAAAGGAATTAATATATAAAGTTCTTAGAACAGAACCTGGCACCTATATTCAAGACATAAGAACATATTCTTTCTCTCTTTCTCTATATTAGTTCCTTATTAACATTTTAAAATTATTATTACCATAGACTGATGATAATCTTACTTTGGAGCAACACTGATCCATGGAACTGCATTTGGAAGCACTATTCTAGAAGACCCACGTGGCCTATTATACCAGAGAGTTTTACTAGGGAACTGTACTACTTTGTAATAATTAAATAATTAAAGTTCCCTAAAGACGAAAATGCTTCATCCTAATTAATGCTGATTAAAATTGTTATCAACATATAAAAAACCTTCAACATCATATCCCAAATATTTTTATCTGTTATTTGGATAAAGATATATAGGCATACCACGAAGATATTGCAGGCTCCATTTCAGATTATCACAATAAAGAAAATATTGCAATAAAGTAAGTAAAACTTTGTTTTGATTTTTGGTTTTCTATTAACTGTGAAATACCATTTGTCTGAAACACAATGTACATACCTTAATTTAAAAAAAATATTGCTAAAAAATGTTAACGACTATCAGAGACCTCAGCAAGTTACAATATTTTTGCTGGTGGAAGATCTTGCCTCCATGTTGATGGTGGCTGACTTATCAGGGTAGAATTTCGTAAAGGTTGGAGTAGCTATGGCAATTTTTAAAAATAAGGCAACAATGAAGTTTACCACATCAACTGACTCTTCCTTTTATGAAACATTTCTCTGTGGCATGCGATGCTATTTGATAGCATTTCACCCACAGAAGAACTTGTTTCAAAATTGGAGTCAATCCTCTTAACACCTACCACTGCTTTATCAATTAACTTTACACCGTATTCTAAATCCTTTGCTATTGTTTCAACAATGTTCACAGTATCTTCATAAAGTGTAGATTCCATCTCGAGAAATCTCTTTCTTATTCATAAGAAGCAATTCCTCATCTGTTCAAGTTTTATTATTAGATTTCAGCAATTCAGTTACATCTTCAGGCTCTACTTCTAATTCTTTTGCTATTTCTGCTTCGTCTTGCACTTTTATGTTGTGAAGATGGCTTCTTTCCTTAAACTTCATGAACCAACCTCTGTTAGTTTCAGACTTTTCTTCTGCAGCTTCCTCACCTCTCTCAGCTTTCATGGACTTGAAGAGAGTTCAGGCCCTGCTCTGGATTAGGTTTTGGTTTAAGGGAAGATTGTGGCTGGTTTGATCAGTCCAGACCACTAAAACTTTTTACATATCAGCAATAAAGCCTTTTAGTTTTCTTGTCATTCATATGTTCACTGGAGTAGCACTTTTAATTTTATTCAATAACTTTTCTTTGCATTCACAACTTGGCTAACTGGCCCAAGACAGCTAGCTTTTGGCCTATCTCAGTTTGTGATATGCTTACCTCATTAAGCTCAGTCATTTCCAGCTTTTGCTTTAAAGTGAGCAACATGCAACTCTTCCTTTTACTTGAACACTTAGAGGCCATTGTAGGGTTATTAACTGGCCTAATTTGTATATTATAGTGTCTCAGGGAATCGGGAGGCCCAAGGAGAGGGAGAGAGATGGGGAATAGCCAGTCAGGGAGCAGTTAGAACACACACATTTATCAACTAAGTGTTAGATATGTTGGTTCATGGTACCCCAAAACAATTACAATAGTATCATAAAAGATCACTTATCACAGATCACTATAACAGATATAATACTAAAGAAAATGTTTAAAATGTGAGAATTACTAAAATATGACAGTGATACAAAATCAGCATGTGCTGCTGAAAAATGGCACCAATTGACTTGATCAATATAGGATTGCCACAGACCTTTAATTTTTAAAAATCCAGTATCTGTGAACCTCAATAAAGTGAAGAGCAGTAAAAAGAGATGTATACCTATAGATGATAATACTACTTAACACTAACTGAGCAATTACAGTAGTCATCCTTGTTTCCTTTCTTTCCCTTCTTTCATATTTAATCCATTAGCAAATTCTGTCAAATATCATTTATGATTCTAAATGTACCCACTCTCAATTTACACTGCTAACACCCTAAGCCTAACCACTGTCTTCTGAACTTCCATCCTAACAAGCCTTTCTGATTCCAGTCTTGCTATCTACAATCCATTCTCCACACAGCAATCAGAGTGATCTTTAAACAATTACGTTAACTTTCCAATGGCTTCTCATTGCACTTACAATATAATTCAAAATCTTACCCTAGTGTGAAATGACCTGAATGTTCTAGCCTCTGTCTATCTCTCTGACCACATCTTGTACTACTCTTTTCCATGTTTATAATGTTTCAGCAACACTGGTTTTCATTACGATCTTTGACTACTGCAATTCTGTTCCTTCCTCAGAGACTTTAATTTGCTGTTCTCTCTGCTTGAAGCACTATTCTCCCAGTTATTGATGTAGATGGCTCATCCTTTCATGCAGATCTTAGCATAAATAATGCCTCTTTAAAGATGTTTCCCCTCACTCATCCTCCTTTGTCCCTTTGACCTATTTTTTTTTATAAAATATGCTTTCTGAAATTATATCATTTATTAGTTTATATGTTTATTGTCCTGCTCTTATACCTCAGAATGTACATTCTGTGAAGGGTCTTTGTCTGCCTTGTTCAAAGGTATGTAATTACTACGTATTAGAACAGTGACTGAAAAATACCAGTCATTCAATAAATGTTTATTGAATGAAGAAATGACTCTTTCATTTATGTTCAATTCTTTAAAAGCATTATGTTTATAAAAAACATGTATATGTAATCTACATAATAGCACTATGAAGTAGGCATGTCATTGTCCTCAAACTATAGATAAAGAAAGTGAATATAGCCAGTTAAATAACTTCTCAAAGACAATGGAGATAATAAATACTGGGACCTAGATACAGGATTTAACTAGATCTAACTCCAGAGCCCATTCTCTTAAGCTAATGCTATACTCCTTCTTATCTAACTTAATAAGGAAATTCTTATCAAGTTTTCAGGTTTAAAAAGTCTAAAAAATAATTAAATGCTTTGGAGGACTGCATTACAACCTCAAAAGTTCACTACTACAGATTGAAATGATGACCCAAAGCCAATAAAATGACACATAATAGGCATAAACTTGAAGTTCCACCCTTAATGTTTAGTGAATCATCTGAGAAAGAATAAATGAGAAGAGGCTTGGCTTATAAACAGTATTTGTGTAAAATGACTTGGAGGTTTTATTTGACTTTAAGCTCAACATGAGTCAACAGGATGATGTGGCTGACACAAAATAAAACAAAACAAAATGCAAATTACTACAAATAGGCTGCATTAATAAGTCTATACTCCAACTACAGCCACAGTAGATTTTTCACTGGTCATAGTATCACAATAAATTATGGATTCTGTGAGGGATATAGGCAAACTAGACCTTGATCAAGGGAAAGTGACCAAGATGATGAAGGGTCTGAACTGAATGAAAAATAAGTTACTATTAGGGGAGCTAGGTGTGTATAGCCTAGTTCAGAAAATAAATAGGTTAAAAGTGTTAAGGGACCACTATTTAGGGACTGATTATTCATTATTTTTCTATAATAAAGAATTGTGGCCAGTGAATAGAATTTAAGAGGAGATAGATCACAGATCAATATGTGGAACAACTTTCTAATACAATACTTTGTGTTGACAGTGGACACAGTTGATTTACAAAAGGTGAGATTCTGTCACTAGACATTTTCAAACAGAAGCAAGAAAGCACTAGACAGAAACACTATAGACACATTTCTACGTAGGAAGTGGAGTTGGACTAGACTGGCAATTCCCAAACCTTAGTCCAGCAGCTGGTGCCAGGCTGTAAAAAATACAGATACCTAATCAACAACCAATAGATCTGTCAAGTCTACATAATGATATGTATTTTCCAAAAATATTCGTAGGATCCTATGGGACCTTCAGAAAATTCTACAATAATTCTCAAGTCCTCAGTATCTGATAGACTTTGCAAATCTCATTCACTCAAACTTCTCAGTTGTAAGCTGCTTTATAATAAGGACTACATCATTGCTTCCTGTAAAATGTCTAACACATAGCAGGCACTCAATAAAAGTTTGTTAAAAATATTAAATTTTTGTGAATAGATGAATTAAAATTCTTAGGTATATTTGTATAGAGCAAAGGAGCCTTCTAAATGTCCTTATCAGAAAGCAAACAGAATACCTACAAAAGTTCAGGCTTGAAAAATGCAAAATGGTGCTGAAAAGTTTGTCATTTTTCTACTGTTTAAAGGTAGCTTTCTCAAAATAGAAGGCAATATTGCTTAGTTTTTTGTAACAGTAGGAAATGGAAGTAATGGAAGGTCTATTAGTTTCCTGGGGCTGCTGCAACAAATTTACCACAACTTGGTGGCTTGAAGCAACAGAAATTTATTCTCTCACAGTTCTGGAGGCCAGAAGTCAGAAATCAGGGTGTCAGCAGAGCTGTACTCCCTCTGAAGACTCTAAGGGAGAAAACTTCCTTGGCTATTCCAGCTTCTGCTGGCTCTGGAATTCCTTGGTTTGTGGTGGCATAACTCTAATCTCTGCTTCCATCTTCACGTGGTCTTCTTCTCTGTGTCTCTGAGTCTCAAATCGTCTTTTTTCTTTCTCTTAAAGGACACCAATCATTGGATTGAGGGCCCACACTAAATCTAAGATAATCTCACCTCAAGATTCTGAACTTAATTGCATCTGCAAGGAGCCTATTTCCGAATAAGGTCACATTCACAGCTACGAGGGAGTGGTTTGTTAGAACTTGGACACATCTTTTAAGAGGACATAATTCAACCCACTATAGGAGGAAACAATATAATTTCTAACAATAACAGCAAACATTTGGTGAGTGCATAATGTGGGTAAGGCACTCTTTAAGGCACTTAGAATACATCAGCCCATTTAATTCTCACAAGGACTAGATGAGGTAGAAACAAGCCCCCAGAGGTGTTTTACTTTTCCAGAGTCACTTAGTACTAAGTGGAAAAACTAAGATTAAAAACCATTCTGGCTCCAGATCTCATGCTCTTAACTGCCCTTCTATGCTGCTTCTTAATTATTGTTAATACTATTAATTTAATATTAATAAATAGAACTGCTACTATTGAGAGGCATGTTCCAGACACTGAGTTTAGCACTTGACATAGATTACTTCACCTAAGTCTCACAACCACCTTGTAGGGCAATACTTTTATAATTTCCATTTATTTTATAGTCAAGAAAACTGAAGTTCAGAGAGCTTAAGGAAAGTTTCCAAGATTATGTATCTAGGAAGTGGTGGGTTTAAAATTAGGTGACCTGACTCTATAGTTGGTGTGCTCACCAACTATGTAACACTGACTGATTCTAAGATTGAAACTTACTTATTTACCATTCATCTCTTTCTTCCACAGTGTCTTGTGCATGTATTGTGCTCAGTGAAATGCTGTAAATGAATGAACTAGATTAATAATGTCGTAATAGTCACATTTTGTCCAGAGTCTCAGTCTGTTTCTCTATTCTAACTTCAGTGTGTCAGTCTCTGTCTAACACTATCTCCTCCTTCATGCCCATATGTCAGTATTGACAAATATGTTGTTCTTCAAGGACTTCTGTGATGCAGCCAGATGGATCTGTGGAAAGGAAGTTTTTAAGAGACGTGTCCACAGGGAGACATGCTTCAAACAAGTGTTGTATCCAACCAAACCGATCCAATTCAAATCTTAGTGTTATCAAACTATTTCTAAGAACAAATTGGAAGCCACACCAAATATACTGAAAAGATTCCACCAGGATAGTCCATATGCCAAATCAACTGGATGTCTACATCTTCCCTACTATGCTCATCCTTCAACTGTCAAGTCAATAATTGTTTTTTAAATCCTCCAATTAATGCCTAAGGAGAGAATTAAAGCAACATGCTTTCTACCAGCGTTGTTTCACCTTATCTCTTTGAAACTAATAATTAATGTAAAGATCTAACTCAAATACAGATATCACTTAAAAATACTAATAAGAAATTAGAAGTCAAATTTAAATTTGCAAGAATATCCCCGGTCCCAAATGCAGACTCTAAATAACAGCAATAGTGCCAGGCATATTGTACAACTCCAGGGGGTCAGTATTTTCCTTACAGTCTGTGTGAATGACATCCCCTGGAGTTGTAAAGTGCACAACCTACAGGGCAGTATTTGGAGCCCTGGTCAGCAGAACTGATTTAGGATAACAAAGGACCAATGCAAAAAAGCAATTGATTACAAAGAGTGCTGACCCACACTAGTGATATTTCAAGTTTTAGCAAAGGCAAAGAGACTGCTAGGCTTGCAGCTTGTTAAACTTGAGTACTAGTCTGACCTGGCTTTGATGAGCTGAAGGAATTCCAGTGAAGGGCAAAGCTCAAAAATTTGGAGTTTTATCTGAACCTTTTCTCAACTCTTCAAACCTCCAGGTGCTAGATACCGCATAGGAACTAGCTTTCTTGTGAGATTTTGTTGTAATTTCCATTAAACATTGTTAAGAAGAGAAAAAAAATATCTTAAGAGACTAACAGGAGGCATTCCAGTACTTCTAGTGACTGCAGGAAACCTGGCCATGCATAAAGACCTAGGAGATCAAAGGCAGCTCTGCAAACAAGGAGGCACCCATGCTGGTCATGGGCTTATGGTGGCTGAGCACTTCCTGCCTTTCTCTCTGCTACTATTTGGGGACAACTGCTGCATAATCTCATCCAATTTGAGTTATCCTCCCACCCAGTTTTCTGTAATATTTGACTATTGCTTCTGCCTGGTAACTCTTTTCCAATGGCTGACTAGCATTTAGTTTGTATCTGAGAATACCTTTGGTTTGGTTTTGGTTTGATTATCCAGTCTTCCATAAATGGTAAAGGTGAGAAACAGACTTTTAAAAATGCTACGATTTATACAATGCATACTGTGTGCCTGAGAGAGATTTAAATGATATTACCCATCATCTTAGTGCTGCAGATCAAATCTAGAACTGTTTGACACCACAACCCATGCTATTACCATACTAAACAGTACTATCTTTGCACAAATAGACTTAACACATTGTTAGGTCCATTAACATACTCACATTTACAATGAATGCATCCGAAATATCTACCCTGGTTTCCTCCCTCACTCTTTCCCCATCTTCCTCATTTATTTCTCCTTTGACATCAGGTAAAGAGGACACAGAACCATGACAAAGAACTCGGGAGTTCTTCAAGATATACATTCCCATGAAATAACAAAACACAGAAGAGAAACCAGAAACATTAAAATTTCTCTCAAGCCTGTCACAATCTTTTGATTAATTCCTACATCCAAAACTATAATTTCTGTATATATTTTATAGCATGGAAAAACCGAGAGGTTTATTTTCATGGCTTCACTATTATCTGCAGTCTTCATTGCAAACAGACAATTTACAAAATTTTTATAATGAAGTAAGAGCCAGAAAGTCATTGTTATTTCCTTTTTACAGGAAAGGAAAAAAAGATAAAGTGAGGCAAAATTCCCTAATCCACTTTTGACAGGAATCATGGAATCAAAGAACTATTTGGGCTAAAAATGACCTTAAAAAGGTTTACATCTCCTGAATAGATTCTTAAACTTTCCATAGATTCTGGCATCCAACCTTATTTCAAGGTTCTCCTAATGTGGGCTATGGAAACTACAGAAAATATTACGGTTGCATATGATTCTAAATTGAAAATAACACGCAGCTGCAGCACCCCCAAAAGTCAGCACCAGTAGATAAAGATGACATTAAAATATTTGGAATGGATGAGTGAGTGTGGTTCCCTAGTCTTCTAGGGACTTGAGAGCTGTGTGCAGAATATTATAGTTTTCCTAACCTATTTCTATCTAGCCATATACCACCCATTCCTCCCCAAATTCCTATTTATTATCCCTGATGTTAGCAATGTGGTAGAGATCCAGCAGTACTGCATTTCTTGGTTGGACTTATATCAGGTCTTGAAAATTCCCGACGTATAGCCACAAAATAGGCCCGTAAATAATTTATGCATTCCTTGGGTATAACTCTGTGAACAATAATAACAGACATCATTTGACTGATTCATGTCAGTTAAAAATCAGTCTTTTTATAATCATCTCTATTCCTGACAACTATCCTGTAAATTAGGCAGTATAAACCCCAATTAACAGAAAAGAAAACTGAATCTCAGTGATACTTGCAGAAGTTAGAAATTGAATTCAGCCAGGCATGGTAGCTCATACCTCCAATCCTAGCACTCTGGGAGGCCAAAGTGGGAGGATTGCTTGCTCTCAGGAGCTCAAGAGCAGCCTAAGCAAGAGCGAGATCCCGTCTCTACTTAAAAAAATAGAAAAATTAGCTGGGCATCATGGTGCACGCCTATAGTCCCAGCTACTCGGAATGCTGAGTAAGAAGGATCACTTGAGCCCAGGAATTTGAGGCTGTAGTGAGCTACGATAACACCACTCCACTCTACCCAGGGCGATAGAGTGAAACTGTCTCAAGAAAAAAAAATTGAATTAAAGTCCCTTTCATTTGGATTAAGGTTTAAATTCTATGATCTTCTAATGTCTAAATTAAATTTCATCTACTGTCTTTTAGACCTATTCCTTTTTGTTCTGTCCTTAGAGGGCAGAGAAAGTAAGGTTTCTGATTTTCAAGCTAATTTTTTTCTTTTTAAATCTGTATTCTTTCATTCTTAAAACAATATCAACAAATAAAGAAATATAAATTGAATATAAACTTCCTGTGTCACAGAAATCCCCCAGTGTGGTTTGCTGGGTTAAATTCAATATTGAGGCAAAGGTTCAAGTGAGTTCATATTCCAGCCACTTTAAACTGAGCTTCTATTTCCTCCCTCCTGTATGCTTTTTCAATTTCCTCTTTCTTTAAAGAATAAATGTGGAAAGAGAAGGCTGCATTATGAAAAAAAAAATAGAGGTCCATTTTATTCTCTCTCCATCCCTTTTTTGTCATGAATAATCAGAAAAGCAGAATAGTTTATGGGCATCCTGCTCTTCAATTGTCCACGCTCAGATCAGATGGACAATCTTTCCTCATTAGGAAGGAGTTGCCAAAATATATTCCGCCATTTATCTAGAAGTATAATTAAATATGCTAAAGTTTTTTGGTGGTCATTTTTCCCCTACATACTGCTAGGTTGCCCCACCCAGAAGCTCAGATATTTTCTGTCAGTTTCTTTGTGAACAGACCTACCTGGCCCTTCATTTCCTCTCCTGCCTCCTCTCTCCTCTCCTCTCTTTCTCTCTGTTTGCCTTCTCTGCCCTTCCCTGTTCTCTTCTCTCTCTCCCTCTCTCTGTCTCTATCTCTGTATCTATCTTCTCTATCTCTAACTCTCAATCTCATCCTATCAAATCCACTGTAAAGGTTTTTAATTTAAATATACATGAAAGACAAGAAGATTTTTCTGCTTTATGGTATCTAAACTTCAACTGGAATTTTTGCTTGGAATACTATATAACTGGACCCTGTTGACATTCACCCTTGCTTTGCCCTTAGAAGACATATGACATACATTCATGAATTTTAATAGTTCCCTCTCTTGATCCCTCAGCCATGGACATGTTGCTATGTGAAACTATAACCATTTCTTTGCCCAGAGATATTATATAGCTTAGGAACCACTGTATGTCCTGCAAAATACTGGCAAGTAAAATTAGTCTCAAAGAAGAAATAATAATAAAAACATTTATTCAAATACTGACAGAAATATTGGAGAAAATGCATTACTTCATTTTGAATTATTTCATTTATTTTCTAATAACAATTCTATGAATGTCTCATGTTTTAATTTTTAAAATTTTCCATTATATTCTATAAATTCCATATGGAATGGTAACTTGGGGATCGTGCTTTAAACTCCCCCTTTGGGGGCACAGCTGGGTTTTTAAAGAAGTTGGTTTCCCTCTTTAATACAATCTGACTACCTATTAATAAATATATTATGCTACTCCCCAGAGGCATCCCTCTGATGATAACTGGGAAGACACTACTAGGCACTCAAGGAGCAAGATGTGCTCATCATTTCTTAGAAACAACAGTGGCAAATGTGTGAGAGTGGTGTTGCAGGGAAGAGAGGCATATGTGAAAAATAATGATGGAGGCTTAAGGATTGGGAGCAAGGTGATAGAGAGTCCTCTAAACACTCAAATCTTTAGAAGAGTGAGGACTAAGCTTCATGTACAAGATTATAGCAAGAATTCATGACATTGTTTCTACGACTGCAATTTGCATTTCTCAAAATATCAGAGGTTTTATTTTTTGTCATTTCTGATAAAGCTGGCCAAATGCCAAGTTCATGAAGTTGATTCAATAAAATGAGAGAGAGAATAAGATCAGCCAGAAAAGATTCAAGCATTGGGGGTTTCTTTCTGGGTTTCTCTATTCAGTCATTCTTTTGAGATGAGAGCTATAGCTCTAATGTTACACCACATGGCTCATGGTTGCAAACTTTAAAGCCAAGACACAAGCAGCAGCTGCACCCTTGGTACAACTCTAAACCCAGAGTGATCACTCATTAACTGTGGAAGGAGAGTATGCCACTTTGTAACATTCCACTGCAGTGGCAGAAGCAGCAATCAACAGATTGAGCAGCTTTTCCCCATTCAATGCCAGACTGAAAAGCTATGCAGCAATGCTGGGACCTTTCTGTTTGCCCAATGATATTGAATGAAGATGGGACCAGGTCAAGTATGAGATCGCTGCTCAGAATGGACCCATTGAAAGATCAGAAAGCCATTCTGATTTGAGTTCTCAAGATCTGTGTATTTTAAAGGGAAACATTTATGAATTGGCTAAGCACTGTAGAATGCAATTGTTTAATCAGTAAAATACATGCCACAGAACTGAATGTAGCACAGAGTGGAAGGATTTCAAAAATAACCACATTGTCTGCAAAATGTACAAGCTCTCATAGCTCTACCTGGAACAAAATTTTGTCATCTATCCAAACATTAGTTGTTCCTGGGAAGGATTTTTGGACACTTTACAAAGGTAAACACATTTCCTTATTGTCTGTACTTATTCTAGCCAAGCCTTTGAATAAAAGGCCTATAATTAACTCTTCAGGTACTGGGGCAAATACAGACGAAATGGAAGTATAATAAAACGACTAGCTTACATCTTTATTGCCAGTCATTGTGATAATTGTATTGTCTATAAAATCTCATTTAAACCTCACAACAATCTTATAAAGGGAGCCCTGTTACTCAAATACCTGGCCTGCCACAAAAACCCTACTATGCTAATTGCTTTTAAGACAGTTAAAGACCAAGACTCCTTTGGGTTTCATCTGCTGTCTGAGAAGAGACTATTCAGATAATAATGTGAATGGGAAGGCATATATTTCCATGCTCCCTTTTTTAATTTGCCTCTAGTCTATACTTTCAGCTTTGTCCTTAGAAATATGCCTCTCAAAGAGGGCACGAACTCCTGCAAAGTGCAATGAGAAGGAATTGCCTGAGATGCAGGTACATTTAGACAAATTTGAGTGTTAGCTTTAATCCTATTGTATGAAAAGGGACCAATTTACATTTCCAAATGTGAGAATATAAAGTATATGCATTACCAATGTTTTGGAGTTTCTGAATTATGACAGTCAATCAGTCCTTGCTGAAGAGACCTAAAGCAGCATTTCCCCATAATGTTTCTGTCCAGAAATGCAAGCAGTTTTCATATTCTCATATTTTCTAAAGTTAAAAAAAAGTTTTGTCATTTTGTACTTTGCCTTTTCGGCTAGACCTACAGTTAGCAAAAGACACTATACTGTATGCACGGATGCTTTATTTTAAGGAGTGGCTCTCAAGGAGATATAAAGAGCTAATAATATATTTATAAGCCTGCTAAAGATGGTGTACAGGAATGTGCAACTACCTTACAAATAATTTACAATATATTTACAGCAAAGAAGTTAAAACACATCAATGCCTCTTGCAAATGCATTTCTTGCAATTTTGAATTCCTACATTTCATTAAAAATAACTTAAATATGTTCAAGTGTGCTATTTATAATGAAATGGAGGCTCCAGAAATAACAATCAATGTGTAGCAATTGTTGACCAGACAAAGGTATGATAGACAACTCAAGATCAAATTTTTATCCATGAATACATACAAATCAAACCACACTTAATAAGCCCTGTAAAAATCTAAATCTCTTAAAGGGAAAGTACAAAATTTGAAAAGAAGGAATTTGTACCATAATTAAGCAACATAAATGTAACAGAAGACTCACACAATATTTCTCTTTATTGACTACTGAAAACATTTGCCATGAACTTACCTAACCTCCTCCAAACTGATTTTTCCTCCTTAGATGTAAAACTAAATAAAGATTTGCCTACAAACCTGAATGGATCTTACAGATATTTTCTATAGGACTATATGGCCTATTTTCATCTCTTTTTGCTTTCCTCAGCAGATATGTCCAGGCACCAAATTCTGCCATTTGCCTTTAAAAAGTCCTAAATTCTCAATACCTTGTTGCATCTTGGAAGCAATTTGATAGTGGTCATGATGTTCATATTTTGTACAATGGGGATCTAGAGGTGACAAGGGCATATACAGTTTACCACTTTTCCATGTATAAATTCACAAGATCGATGTACAGCTTCTTTATCAGCCTCAAATCTAAGTTTCAAGATATCTATCATGTAGCCCACATTGGCCTCTTCCCGACTAATGCTTTATCTTTGAGCATTTTCTACTAGTGTTTATGAGCCTTAAAGATACTTTCCTAGTAAAATTATCCAAGCATATTTTTATTATCTCTCCATTTTGATTTGAGGACTTCTCAAGGCCAAGCCTAAGTCTCTTATAATTTTTCTAAATGTCCTAGCACTTATCACAGTACTCTGAGCACCAAAGGTGCTTAATAAAGATATATGTTTCAAGAAACCATACTTCAAGTTTCCTTCTACAGTCCCCACAACATGAATTGCACATTATTATTCATGATGCTGGATAAAAGCATTTATATGAAGTATAGAAAGCAGTGGATTGAAATCATTAATTTACATGTATCCAGATGGTTCTGACCTGAAGTCGGTCACTTGATGTCAGAGGGGCTGCTATTTTCTCTGTTGCAGGGTAGGAACTAAACTAAGATGGAATAGCCGGCACCAGACTATAGCAGACAGTGGCATGAGATAAAAAGCAAGAATCATCCAAAACTTGCATAATATGCACTAAATCCGTGGAAAAGTTCTTATCTCAGCTCTTTGAAACAAAACAACAAATGCAAAATTGATTTTGTTCTCCACCAGGATTGACAAGGGCTTTGAAGCATGTGCATGTTATAACCTACACAATGTTGGAAAAAGAAAGATAAAATGAGGCTTTCCTCTTAATGGTTATCTATTCCTGAATGGCAAGCTGTACACGCTTCTATCTCCCACAAGATTCATTTCTTGAAGCAGACAAAAAGCTCCATGGGTTTTCTGTGATTTGTCTGAACTGTTCTGCCTGTCTCTGATCCTTCCTTTGCAAAGCTGGCTGACAGCATGAGGTTTTGTTTTCTAACTCAAAATATTCAAACTAACAGTGTTGAATTGCAGATGTAGTCTGCATTGGGTAGTCTACATGAATCTTAAACTTTCTTACTCGAATTAGCACTTAAGTCAGATTGATTAGGCTGATTTGTACAAATGATGGTAAAAAAGAAAAGAATACAATTAAAAGATCAGTAAGTAAATTTGATGCAGAAGATTTCAAGAGTTTTGGGTTAGCTTGTACCTGGACTCTGGAACTTCCCCAAGTATGTAAATTGCCCCCAATGTTTCAACTATCTCATCTTCTGAAAGATAGAGAATTCCAGCTAGATGCTGGCAGAGCTGCAGCTGTTAGAGCATCCCAGCCAACCTAGCAGAGAAGCCAGGAGAGCACAAAATGAGAAATCTGCATGTTCTCTTTCCTCCAGCCTGACCATCTGTGTATGGACATGGAGCATCAAAGTTGTGCAGCTGTACTGATAATGCCCTATTATGGAAGGAGATAATTTATCTTCAGATGCAATTCATTTCTCTGTTGTCAATGGCTCTCAGACAATGCTGAGGCAGAGGTAGGGGTTTTGGGGTAGAGACAGAGTGTGAAGATCCATCATGTGTTTTTACACAAATACCATAAACCCATGATGTAACGATGATGATTTGGGCTTGGAGGGAGTCTCCTCTAAAATCCACCTGCATTGATTCAATTATCAGTGTGCAGGTGGCAAGCACATGCTTATTGTGAACACTTTGTTTCTGTAATGTGAAGCAGCATTTTTTAAATGTCATGGGGACATTGCAATGATAACCTGCCTGGTTTTCTGAAAGCAATTTTGTTCAAACAGATAGCATCCACTTTGGTTCAAAGAATTTAGGGAAAACAGAGAGAATCTTCATACTCAACCTATATGTATTTGTGTGTGTGTATTCTCAATATGCAGAAGTATAGAAAGCTTTAAAACTAAAATAAAAAGCATTTGTAAGTCCTGATCTACAGTGAAAGTGGCATCCACTATGATGTGACTACTAGTGATTTTCGATCTGAGTCTCATATATGTTAAACCATTAACAAAGTTAGGTTGACGATGTATCTCCTCAATTCCAGCAGGAGAATATTTCATAGAAAAATCATGTCATCTGTCTTTGAAACTCCTAGGTAAGTTCCAGCAGACACAATTTCTGCTTGCTTATTTGTCTGTTTTTTCTAGCCCTTGAGCAGGAAGATTGAAAACTGCTTCAGGGCTAAGTCAAGATCCAGACAGAGGAATGTTTTATTTTTTAAAAAATCAAGGCCATAAGCATTCAGGACTTCATGATTCTCCTTAGTCTCAACCATTATTCCATTTAAGCTATATATTTAAAAACATAAAATCAAAGAGAACAAACATGTTTTTTAAAACACCTCAAACCTAAAGGAAAACAGAAAGGGAAATAGTCATTCAAGGGGAGAAAATCCTTTAAAATAATACATGAATTAGAACTGCTTGTTACGAAATATACAAGGAAACTTCCTTTAGCGGTCTACTCCCAGGTCTATATTTTCATGCTACATATCTGTAGTCACCATTTTATGTATAGCAGAGATCTGATGATATGGAACATTAAATTCTATAGAGCAAGAGGAAGGCTTGGGGAAACTTAATCAGACCCCTAGGCAGGAAAATGATATATACAGTAAACACCTACTTTTTGCTGGGCTATAGTTAATGAGTAATATCATACTACCACCAATGTCTATTCTTTATGGTTCAGCAAAGCAGAACTTATATTTTTTTCTCCTGTTTGGTGCATGTTTCTTTTTGCAGTAACATTGCTAATATGAAAAATTAAGTTTGATGATTTCAGTCTGTCAAGCCTCCTGAATCTTGTGCTCAATATATTTTCATATGTTGATACCATTCCATTGGAAAAAAAATCCTTGTTAATTTCTCCCCATGTTTGATGTTTATCTAATAGTGCTCATTAACATTGTATTTTGAAATCTGAAAGACAATAGAGACAGAGTCAAAACAAACGGAAAAGAGCAAAAACTTTACCATTTTTTTTTTACTCTGGTAAGAAAACACATAATGTAAGATCTACCCTCTTAAAACTTTAAGTGTACATCAGAGTACTGCTAACAATAAACATAATGTTATACAGCAGATCTCTACAATATTTTCATCTTGAATGACTGAAACATTAACCTGTTGAAGAGCAACACCCCATTTATCCTTTCCCCCAGAACTTGGCAATCACCATATTACTTGCTGTTCCTGTGAGTTTGACTACTTAAGGTACCTCATATAAGTGGAATCACATTGTATTTGTCTTATTTGACATATAACTTAGAACTGTGGCCCCCAATACCTAGGCCACAGACAGGTACCAGTCCATGGCCTGTTAGGAACTGGGTCACACAGCAAGAGGTGAGCTGCAGGTGACTGAGCAAAGCGTTATCTGTATTTACAGCTGCTCCCTGTCACTGGCATCACTGCATAAGCTCCACCTCCTGTCAGATCAGTGGCAGCGTTAGATTCTCATAGGAGCCTGAAACCTATTGTAAACTGTGCACGTGAGGAATCTAGGTTGCTTGCTCCTTATGAGAATCTAATGGCTGATGATCTGAGGTGGAGTCGAGGTGAAGCTAGCACTGGGGAGTGGCTACAAATACAGATCATCATTAGCAGAGATGTTTGACTACATAATAAATATATAGCACTTGAATCATCACAAAACCACCTCCCTACCTCCCGGTCTGTGGAAAAATCATCTTCCATGAAACCGGTCCCTGGTGCCAAAAAGGTTGGGGACTGCTTACTTAGAATAATGTCCTCAAGGTTCATCCATGTTGTAGCATAATACAGGATTTACTTATTTTTTATGGATGAATAATGATCCATTGTATGTATATGTTACATTTTTGTTATCCACTCATATGGAGATAGACATTGGGGTTATTTTCATATCTTAACTATTGTGAATAGTGCTGCAATGAACATGGGAGTGCAAATATCTCTCTGAGATCCTGATTTCAGGTTATTCAGCTAAATATCCAGAAGTGGCCTTGCTAGATCATATGGTAGTTCTATTTTAATATTTTGAAGGAACGTCAAACTGTTTCCCATAATGGATGCACCATTCTCTATTCCCAACAGTGCACAAGGTTTCCAATTTTTCTGCATCCTCACAAAAACTTGAATTTTCTGGGTTTTTGTTTTTACAATGGCCACCTTAATAGGTGTGAGATGATACCTCATTGTGGTTTTACCTTGCATATTCCTTATAATTAGTGATGTTGAGCATGTTTTTATATACCTGTGAGCCACTTGTGTACCTTCTTAGGAGGAATATTTATTTAAGTCTTTTGCCTATGTTTCAATTAGGTTTTTAGTTTTTTTGCTATTGAGTTGTAAGTGTTCTTTATGTATTCTGGATGTTAAACCTTTATCAGATGTGTGGTTTGCAAATATCTTCTCCAATTCCATAGATTTCCTTTCACTCTGTTGTTTGTTTCATGTGCTTTGCAGAAATTTTTAACTTTGATATAGTTCTGGTTGTTATTTTTGCTTTTATTGTTTCTGCTTGTTGTCATATCCGAAAAAATTATTGCCTAGACCAATGTCATGAGGCTTTTCCCTTATGTTTTCTTCTATAATTTTATAGTTTCAGGTCTTATGTTTAAGTTTTTATCTATTTTGAGTTCATTTTTGTTTATGGTACAAGATAAGCATCCAATTTCATTCTTTTGCAAATGGATATCCAGTTTTCCCAACACCATTCACTGAAGAGACTATTCTTTCCCCATTGTATAGTCTTGGCATCTTTGTTGAAGATCATATAACTGTAAATGGGTGGGTGTATTTCCAAGGGTTTCTATTTTGTTCCATTTTTCTATATCCCTGGTCTATGCCAGTACCATACTGTTTTTTTTTATTACTATTGCATTGTAATATGTTTTGAACTCAAGTAGTGTGAATCCTCTAGCTTTGCTCCTCTTTCCTAAGGTTACTTTGATTATTTGGGGTCAATTGTTATTCCATATAAATTTTATGGTTGTCTTTTCTATTTTTGTTAAAAATGTCATTGGGATTTTGACAGAGATTTCATTGGATCTATAGATTGTTTTGGGTAGTATGGACATTTTAACAAGATCAAGTCTTCCATCCATGAACATGGGATATCTTTTCATTTATTTTTGTCTAGTTTCTTTCAAGAATGTTTTGTAGTTGCCAATGTACAATCCTTTTGCCTCCTTGGTTAAGCTTATTCTTATATATTTATCCTTTTTTATACAATTGTAAACATGAGTATTTTCTAAATTTTCCTTTCAGATTGTCCATTCTTAGTGCATAGAAATGAAACTGATTTTTGTATGATGATTTTGTGTCTTGTGTCTTTGCTGAAATTCTTTATTAATTCTAATATTTTTGAGTGTAGAATCTTTGAAGTTTTCTATGTATGAGATTATATCTTCTGTGAAGAGAGATCACATATTTATTTTTATTTTTTATTTCAAAATACTAAGGAGGTACAAACGTTTTTGGTTACATGAATTGCTTTTGTAATACTTCAGTCACAGCTATATGTGTGCCCATCACCAAAATGTGTACATTGTACCCCCTACCCCCTGGTTGATTTCCCCTGAGTTATACTTCCCTCTGTGCACATGTGTGCTCATTGATTAGTTCCAAATTAATAGTGAATACCTGTCATGTTTGTTTTTCCATTCTTTAGGTAATTCACTTAGTATAATGGTTTCCAGTTCCACCCAAATTGTTGCAAAAGTCATTAATTCATACTTTTTTATGGCTGAAGAATATACCATGATATACATATACCACATGTTGTTAATCCACTCATGAATTGATGGACACTTGGGTTGATTCCACATCTTTGCAACTGAGAATTGTGCAGAAATAAACATCTGAGTGCAAGTGTCCTTTTAATAAAATGACTTATTTTCCTTTGGGTAAATACCCAGTAGCGGGATTGCTGGATTGAATGGTAGGTCTACTGTTTGTTCCTTGAAGTATCTCCATACTGTTTTTTATAGAGGTTGTACTAATTTGCAGTCCCACTAACAGTGCACAAGCATTCCTTTCTCTCTGCATCTATACCAGCATCTATGGTTTTTGGACTTTTTTTATAAAAGCCATTCTAGCAGGGGTTAGGCGATATCCCATTGTGGTTTTAATTTGCATTTCCCTGATTATTAGGGACATTGAGCATGTTTTCATATGTTTATTTGTCTACTTTCCTTTGAAAAGCTTCTGTTTATGTCTTTTATACTTCCTTTCTGATTTGGATGCATTTCATTTCGTTTGCTTGCTTAATTGTTTTTGCTAGGACTTCCAGTAATATGTTAAGTAGAAATAGTAAGAGTGAGCATATTTGCCTTGTTCCTTATATTAGAGGAAAAGCTTTCAATTTTTCATATTGAGTGTGATATTACAAGTGGGCTTTTAATATGTGGCCTTTATTATTTTGAAGTAATTTTTTCTATTCCTCATTAGTGAAAATTTTATCATGAAAGGGTGTTGAATTTTGTCAAATGCTTCTACTGCATCTATTGAGATGAAACGTGATTTTCAGTCTTCATTCTGTTTATTTGCTACAGCATATGATTTATTTCCGTGTGTTGAATTTTCTTGCATCCCAGGGATAAGTCTCACTTGCTCATGGTGTATGATCCTTTAATGCGTTGTTGAATTGAGTTTGCTGACATTTTGTTGAATATTTTTGGTTCTATATTTATCAAGGATATTGAACTGTAGTTTTATTTTCTTAAAGTGCATTTTATATGGCTTTGACATCAAGATGTACTAACCTAATGAATGAGTTTGCATGTATTTGTTCATCTTTGATTTTTTGAAAAAGCATGAGAATGGTTGCTGTTAATTCTTCTTTAAAGGTTTGGTGAAATTCTCCAGTGAAGCCATTTAGTCCTGGGCTTTTATTTCTTGGGAGTTTTTTTATTATTCATTCAGCTTCTTTACTAGTTATAATCTGTTCAAATTGTCTATTTCTTCATGATTCAGTCTTAGTAGATTTGATGTTTGTAGGAATTTATTCATTTCCTCTAGGCTATCCTATTTGTTGGTATATAATTGTTCATAGTAGTCTCATATGATCATTTCCTTTTTCTAACATCTGTTGTAATGTCTCCTCCTTCATTTATGATCTTAGTTATTTGAGTGCTCTTTCTCTTTTTTCTTAGTCTAGCTATTGGTTTATTGATTTTGTTCATCTTTTTAAAGACCAATTCTTAGTTTTGTTGAGTTATAATATTGTTTGTTTCTATACTTTATTTCATTTATTTCCACTCTAATATGAATTATTTTATTAACTATGCTAATTTTGGGCTTATTTTATTCTTTTTCTATTTCCTTGAGGTATAAAGTTAGGCTGTTTATTTTATTTTAAATTTTCTATTATTTCTTACTTTTTTTATTTCAGCATATTACGGGGGTACAAATGTTTATATTACATATATTGCCTTTGCCTCACCTGAGTCAGGCAAGTGTGTCCATCCCCCAGACGGTACACACCGTACTCATTAGGTATGTATATACCCATCCCTTCCTCTCCCCTCTCATCTGCCCGACACCCGATGAATGTTATTACTATATGTGCACTTAAATGTTGATCTGTTAATGCCAATTTGATGGTGAGTACATGTGGTGCTTGTTTTTCCATTCTTGGGATACTTCACTTAGTAGAATGGGTTCCAGCTCTATCCAGGATAATACAAGAGGTGCTAGATCACCATTGATTTTGTGGCTGAGTAGAACTCCATGGTATACATATACCACATTCTTTTAATCCACTCGTGTATTGATGGGCACTTGGGGTGTTTCCACATCTTTGCAATTATGAATTGTGCTGCCATAAACATTCTAGTGCAGATGTCTTTTTTATAGAATGTCTTTTGTTCCTTTGGGTAAATGCCCAATAATGAGATTGCTGGATCAAATGATAGTTCTACTTGTATCTCTTTGAGGTATCTCCATATTGCTTTCTCCAGAGGTTGTACTAATTTGCAGTCCCACCAGCAGTGTCTGAGTGTTCCTATCTCTCCATATCTAGGCCAACTTTTGTTGTGTTGGGACTTTTTGATAAAGGCCATTCTCACTGGATGTAAGTGATATATCATTGTGGTTTTGATTTGCATTTCCCTGATGATTAGAGATGTTGAGCATTTTTTCATATGTTTGTTGGCCATTAGTCTATCTTCTCCTGAAAATTTCGGTTCAAGTCATTTGCCTACTTTTTGATAGGGTTGTTTGATTTTTTCTTGCTGATTTTCTGAGTTCTATATAGATTCTACTTATCAGCCCTTTATAGCATGTGTAGCATGTGAATATTTTCTCCCATTCTGTAGGTTCTCTGTTTGCTCTCATGATGGTTTATTTGGCTGTGCAGAAGCTTTTTAATTTGATCAGGTCCCATTTATTTATTTTTGTTGTTGCTGTGATTGCCTTTGGGGACTTCTTCATAAATTCTTTCCTTAGGCCAATGTTTATAAGAGTTTTTACAACATTTTTTTCCAGAATTTTTATAATTTCATGCCTTGGGTTTAAGTCTGTTATCCACCACGAGTTGATTTTTGTGAGAGGTGAAAGGTACGGATCCTGTTTCAGCCTTCTACATGTGGCTATGCAGTTTTCCCAGGTTGCTTATTTTAGATCTTTCTTTATTTTTGGTGGAAGCATTTATTGCTACAAATGTCCCTCTAAGAACTACTTTCACTGCATCCCATAAGTTTTAGTATTACTTGTTTTGATTTTCTTGTGCCCCATGATTTTTTAAAAATTTCCTTTGTGATTTCTTCTTTGACCCATTGGTTGTTCAGGAGCATGTTGTTTAACTTCTACATATTTGTAAATTCTTTCAAATTCCTCTTGTTAATTGATTTCTAGTTTTATGCCATTATGGTTGAAAAAGATACTTGATATTATTTTAATCTTTTCAACTATATGAAAACTCATTTTGTGTCCTAACATGTAATCTATCCTAGAGAATTTTCTGTGTGTGCTTGAGAAGAATCTATATTCTTTCATTTTCTATCAGTGTTTCCTTAAAGGTGAAATGAGTCTCTTATAGGCAGCATAGAGTTGGATCTTGATTTTTTAATCCATTCAGCCACACTATGTTTTTTGATTAACAAATTTAATCCATTTAAATTCAAGATAAGTATTATTGGTAAGACCTTACTACTGCCATTTTGTTAATTGTTTTTGTTAATTGTTTTCCTATTGTTCTGTAGATCCTTTATTCTGTTCTAACTCTCTTGCTGACTTCTTTGCAATTAGATGATTTTCTCTAGTGATATGCTATGATTTCTTACTTTTTTACCTTTTGAGTATCTATTATAGATTTCTGATTTGTGATTACCATGAGGCTTATATAAAAACACCTTATAACTGGTTGTTTGAAACTAACAACAACTTAGCTTTTATTACATAAAAATCACAATTTTACTTGACCTTCCTCCTCATATGTTTTTAAGGGTACAATTTATATCTCCTACTATTTTGTACCCATAACATATTACTGTTGCTATTTTATTTTTAATATTATTATCTTTGAACCTTTATACTAATAATATAAGTGACTTACACACCACTATTATAACGTTAGAGTATTCTAAATTTGACTGTGCACTTACTTTTACAAGTGAGTTTTATATTTTTATATGTTTTACGTTACTAATTAGTGTCCTTTTCTTTTAGCTTGAAGAACTGTCTTTAGAATTTCTTGTAAGACAGGTCTGGTGCTGATGAACCGCCTCAGCTTTTGTTTGTCTGGGAAAGTCTTTATTTTTCCTTTATTTCTAAAGTACAGCTTTGTCAGGTAATACACTCTTGGTAAACAAGGTTGTTTTTTTTTTCTTTCATCACTTTGAATATATTATCCCACTCTCTCCTGGCTTGTCAGGTTTCTGCTGAGAAGTTTGCTGTTAGCCTTATCGGAACTTCCTTATGTGTGATATACTTCTTTTTTTACCCCCTGCTTTTGGGATTTTTTTTTTTCTTTTTTTGATTTTTCATAGTTTGGTTAAAAGACTTGAGGAAGTATTGCTTGGATTGAATCTGATTGGAGACCTTTGACCTTCCTATATGTGGATATTTATATCTTTTCCCTGGTATGGAAAGTTTTCAGCTATCAATTTTTAAAATAAGTTTTCTGTCCCTTTCTGCTTCTCTTCTATTTCTTTAACCCTAGAATTTGAATATTTGCTCTCTTGATGATGCCCAAGAAATCCTATAAGCTTTCGTCATTCTTCTTCATCATTTTATTCTTTTTTTCCTTCTGACTGAATATTTTCAAATAATCCCCTTTTGAATTCACAGATTCTTTCTTCTGCTGATCAATTCTGCTATTGCCTTTTTATTTCATTTATTGTATTTGTTAGCTCCAGAATTTATATTTTTTATTATCTTAATCTCTCTTTTGAATATCTTATTTTAATCTTTTTTTTTCAATTTGGTGGAATTGTTTCTCTGTATTTTGTTGAATTTTGCTGAGCTTCCTTAAAATAATATCTTCATATCTTTGGGGTCAGGTATTGGGAAATCTTTGTATGTTTATAAGAGTAATTTGTCTTCTTGTTTTTTCATGTTTCTTGTTCCCTTACGTTTATTTCTGAGCATTTAGTGGAAGATTCCCCTCTTCTAGACTTCATGGGCTAGTTTCTTTCTTTTTTTTTTTTTTTTTTTTTTTGAGACAGAGTCTCACTCTGTTGCCCGGGCTAGAGTGAGTGCCGTGGCGTCAGCTTAGCTCACAGCAACCTCAAACTCCTGGGCTCAAGCGATCTTCCTGCCTCAGCCTCCCGAGTAGCTGGGA
>CAUYRT010035448.1:0-50170 GCA_963574885.1 Lepilemur ruficaudatus | reverse complement strand
AGGTCACTTTTCAGTTGTTTATTCTGTAGAAGGCCTAAGAACTGATTCATATATTAATAGTATTCCAAATGATTAGGATGCATCATTTGGCGTAGGTAAAATGAAAGGACAAACCAGGTTTTCGTTTGTTTGTTTGTTTTGTTTTTTGTTTTTTAAGACAGAGTTTTGCTTTGTTGCCCCAGGTACAGTGCAGTGGCATCATCATAGCTCACAGCAACCTCAAACTCCTGGGCTGAAGCCACCTCTTGCCTCAGCCTCCCAAGTAGCTGGGACTACATGTGCACGACATGATGCCTGGCTATTGTTTTCTATTTTTAGTAGAGACAGGGTCTTGCTCTTGCTCAGTCTGGTCTCAAACTCCTGAGCTCAAGTGATCCTCTTGCCTTGACCTCCCAGAGTGCTAGGATTACAGGCGTCAGCCAGTGTGTCCAACTCAAACCACTGTTTAATTTATTTTTCTCTACTTCTTATGACACTTTCAGGGCCTTGTGGAGAGATAGATTTTCTTTAACGTGTAGCAAAATTACCCATTTTTCGTACTTAAAGATGGTGAAGGACTTCATTCCTCTTTACCTAAAATTATGGCATTTTCTTATAAATTTAGGTTGGGTCCTTGTTTTCCAAATACAGAAACATTTGGAAGTACTTCTTCAAGTGGAAGATAAGCACAAGAATCAAGCATTCAGATGTTTTATCATTCGCCTTTCATAAACTTATCACAAAAACATGCTGTTGTTTTATATTTTTTATAATAAAGATGTCTTTCACTTTTATTCATGCTTTGACAAATGAATTGATGTTTGATGGTTAATTAATGTGCAAGGATGCAAATATTCAATCAGTTGATCAAAATTGTGTGAACAAAGCTCTGCAAAAGTACTAGCATATCAGTCAAGAATGCAAGAAAACACACACACACTCTAGTCACACCAGTGACCTCATTATTATGTACTATAATGCAAAAGTGAATTTGGCTCTGACAGCTTACATTTCTGCAGGGACTACTACCTTTTCTTGGGCTAAGAGTGATTAGGTAGAGAATGAATTCAAATTTAAAATGTTCTTATATCCTGGTATCAGAGTAGGTAGGCACATGTTTTATTAATGCACAGATATAAGTTCAAATTAAAGTTTTGTACTTAACATATATGTGAAATTAGAAAATTAGTCACTAAACCTCCCTAAACCTTCAGTTTCTTCTTCTTTAAAATGGAGAAAACTACAATCTCTGTTTCATTGACTTGAGAAAAATTAAATGGGACAGTCCACATAAAGAGGTTAGCACACTTTTTGGCCAGACCTGGTGGCTCATGCCTGTAATCCTAGCACTCTGTGAGGCCGAGGCAGGCGTATCGCTTGAGGTCAGGCGTTCGAAACCAGTCTGAGCAAGAGCGAGACCCTGCCTCTACTAAAAATAAATTAAAAAAATAAATTAATTAATTGGCCAGCTAAAAATATATAGAAAAAATTAGTCGGGCATGGTGGCGCATGCCTGTAGTCCCAGCTACTTGGGAGACTGAGGCAGGAGGATCACTTGAGCCCAGGAGTTTGAGGTTGCTGTGAGCTGGGCTGACGCCACAGCATTCTAGCCTGGGCAACAGAGTGAGACTGTGAAAAAAAAAAAGAGGTTAGCACACTTTCTGTCATGGAGTAGATATTCAATAAATGGTAGCTATCATCACTATTGTTGTCATCAGACTTTATATTATGATTATTGTTAGTATTATGTGTGGAATTTACACCACAAGGAAAAAGCAGCATCTGCTTCTCTCAATAAAGCTGACTTAGCTTGAAATAATTATGAATATAATAAGTAGAAAATAAAGACAATTTTTAAGTAGTTGTATAAAGGTACACAAAAGTATGTCGAATCAAGTTCAAAGCAGAGCATGTCTTCTTTAAAGGGAGATTATATATATAAATATATTTAAATATCAGGTTATGCTTTCTTCAGCACATATTTATACCCTTGACCTCAAGACACTGAAACAGAGATCAAAAATATATATTTATATTTTACTTGTCAAAGAAATAGGTACATAAAGCTTGGGCATAAGAGAGAGATAATGCACTTTTTGTTTTCAGGATGAGAAAGATGGAAGAAAAATATGTAGATATATTTCTTATATATATCAGATATATATATAAGGTATTAACAATAAACAGAGGAAGATCATTTTTATTATAGAAATGTTTACAGTGCACACTGTACAGAATTATTAAATCAAAATTACTTCTTAAACAATTGTCCTAGCAAAAATATAGTGGGATGAAAGCTCAAAATATTTTTGACCTATAGATGGCTAAATTATGATAAACAGAGGATGGACTGACATAGCATTTGTATATAGAATTTATGAACCAAATAAAAAACCAAGTAACAAGTTTTTAAAACATATTGAGGGGTTTAAAAAATTTGTAGAACTAATAGATTTACCAGCTTAAAATCCATAATCAAGAAATATGTATTATTTAATAGATCATTAAGTATTGTTTTAACAAAGATTATACAACTTTACTTCTAAATTCTGCATATTTTCAATATTCACAGGAGGATCCATATGCATTTATAAGGTTTTTCACTGCATTATTTTTATCTGTGCACTTTACTGAAGAAAGGGCAGTTGTGAACTTTTGATGACTTAGTGTGTATTGTTGAAGAGGTGTGATCTGAGTAATTAGATGTTACTTGAAAAAGAAAATGGATTTACCTACTGCTCACACCTCTTCAATTCCTTTTTTTAAGCTTTAAGAGCTGTTGTTCTGAAACAATACCAACATTTCTGTTAACCTCAATATACAGTGTTAGGGGAAAAATATAATTTTGATTCCTATGTTGTTATATGAGTTATTTTATAGACTATCTCTTTTTCTAGTTTGGAGAGTAAAAATCAACACAAAATAGAAATTTACAATACAAATACCTTGTCTTTACAGATAACATATTGAAAATGTACCAGAATATCTCAATGGACATTTTTGTCCCTAATACTGCCTATATTTGATCTTTTTGATAATTTTATAAGATATTTCAGTATTAGAGCATTTAACTAATGAATTCAATTGCAGGAGAGGCGTCCTGGCTCTCAGATCCTATCCTGAAGCATGAAGGCTAATTACCTTTGGTTTATTTAGATGGCTACAAGCAGCATAATTGGTCATAAAGTTATATAATCCTTTCCAAAATTCAGACATGATATTTGACTGAAGAGCTTCCTGTGTCAGTGAATGCCATTTTTGTTTTAGAAATGAACCAATTCTTTTGAGCATTTGCATATATAAAGTTTATTTATATTTACTTTTTTTATTGAAATAGATAAATTTTGAAAGACAGTAAAGAAAAGGCACAAATTTGTTTTTTGTTGTAGAATAATCCGATTTTTTATTAAAAGTAATCAATAAATTCCATTAATTTAAAAGCAGAAATATTAATTCCAATTATTATTCAGAATGACTATTTCGCATGTTTTCTATATCTTATATTTCTTTTTAAATTTTTTTATTTTTAATTATTATGAGTACATAAATGTTGTATATCTTTATAGGGTACATGTTACATTTTGATACAGGCATACAATGTGAATTACTCAAATCGGGGTAATTGGGGTATCCATCACCTCAGGCATTTAACATTTTTTTGTGTTAGGAACATTCCAATTTCACTTTTAGTTATTTTAATATATACTCTAACTTATTGTTGATTATAGTCACTGTCACTTTGTTGTGCTATAAGTGAATAGTCTGTCTGCCAAGATGCTCTATTCCAAGGGGATTTTTAATGGTCATACACGGAAAGTATAATATCCATCCATGTCTCAGGCCTATGTGAGGCCCCAAATTCAAGTAAGGATAGGAGTTTAAAATATCACTTCTAGTCACCTTGAAAATGAGAGTGCAGAAGTTTGTTCAGAGTTTTAGCTTAGAAGGTATAATGTGGTAATGCATAAGTTAAGGAATAAGTTACTTTTGACATATAAATAAGTAGTGGAGTTGAATCTTATTGGGTCTGTCTGTTCCTAAAATGTGAATGTAGAATAATATATTTCATTTATAAGATTTTATGATAAAGAGAAGGTTTTTTTTTTAATCAGATAAACCTGGACTTAAAGTTCATCACTACTTCTTAGTAGCAAAAATTTTTGTGATGACTTCTTTATCTCCTATTTTTGAGTTAAGATCAGGAGCTTGCTCATTGTTAGCATGGAGACCATGAGGTGTCCCTCAAGTTGTTTTAGGAATAAGTCAACTATTTTGCATTAAATTCCTAGCGCTGTGCCTGGCTAATACTAAGAACTTACTGAAACTTTGCTGTCTTTATTGTCTGTCCCCTCTTCTCTAAGATGTCACTTAATGCCAACATGTGTCATTTCCCTACCCTTTTTCTCTTTCTTTCTCATCTATCTATGTATCTATCATCTTTTACAGAGCATCAAGCATTTATTCACTAAGATGTTAATTGACAACATAGTAAAGTTTTTTGTGACCTGATCCGAGCTCAGTAAAAGATGCTAGATGAGGATCTTTTCTGAACTACTCATTGAAAAGTTCAGACTGTCATGTCAGAGGGAGGTGAATCCACCTCTGTCATTATTACTTTGAGAAAGCTGCATAATTTTTCTAAGCCTTTGTGTAAAAAATTCAAATTAAAATACTTGTGCATTTCTTGTGGTGTTTACAATATCTGGCACATATATAATAAAACATTCAACACATGGTAGCTATTATTTTCATTGTCACCCCTGAATCTACTAGTTTCATGATACAACTGACAATTTATTCTGCCTACTTCTAAAGGCTGATTTTAATACAAATAGGGAAGCACTGGATATGCATTGATATTTATGTGATTTTAATAACATGCTTATAACTATTGTTTTTGAAAACTTTTAAGAAAGAAATAGGCCAGGCACAGTGGCTCATGCCTGTAATCCTAACACTTTGGGAGGCTAAGGGGGGAGGATCTTTTGAGGCCAGTATTTCAAGACCAGCCTGAGCACTAATGAGACCCCATCTCTACAAAAAAACATATTAATAGACAAATTGTCCAGGCATGGTGGCGCGTGCCTATAGTCCCAGCTGCTTGGGAGGCTGAGGCAGGGGGAATCACTCAGGAGTTGAGGTTGCAGTGAGCTATGAGGACACCACTGCACTCCAACCCAGGTGACAGGGTGAAACCTTGTCTCAAAAAAAAAAAAATATATATATATATATACACATACTATATATATATGTGTGTGTGTATATATATATATATATAGTTCCTATAATTTCTGGATAAAGTCAAATTTTATTTCCCTAGATTTACTGGTTTAATAAATGAAATTCTGAAAGCCTAGAGAGATTTAGCCAAGGTCTGCTTCTTTAAGTCCATACCAATTTCCTCATTTGTTTTTGATTTATCATAGTCTCGGATTTTATACCCCTCTACTTACAAAATTAAATTAAATTGCTTAGCCTGCACTTTTTGTCCCATCCCAGCCTCCCTGCTCAGTGGACTTGTAACATTAATACTTACTCAGACTTAAGTTTCCCATTAAAAACAAAAAAGAGTTTAATTAAGGTTTAAATTAAAGAAGTAAAGAGTTTATAAAATATGTATATTTTACTATTTCATATGTTTCCCACAGTTTCTATGTCAAAAAGATATTTTGAGGAATGCTTTATACCACAAGCAATAAACTGACCCAATTAAAAAAAGATAAATATCGCAATATAGCACATTACTATTTTCTTTTCTGAGCCTGTCAATTTTGGTATAATCCTTCTATTTGGGACAAACTTTCTTTAAAGTAACTTTATAAGGAAAGAATAGAAAATAACTTTTTATTAAATTCCATTAACATTTCATAACCTACCTTGGTATGTCTTTAATTATTTTAAGGGTTGGAATTAAAGTAGCATGACTAGTAAAATAATGTTATACACAATTTTAAATATTATAAACCACAAATAAGTTAACATTTACTGAAAGGATTTCTCTTTTTTCCCAAAATTCAAAACAAAATTTCCCCCGTGTATGTGCCTATTTGCTATTCTTTTGGATTTTATTGGTGTAAAAGATTGTAGCTCTGATACCATTATACATATGTATATATATGTATATAACACTTATAAAAATGCCTAATGAATATATAACACAAAAGAAATTTCATCTGGCATTAAGTCCTCAGTCAGCATATAGTTTAAATGTCAAGTCTCTAAACTTCGATCTGAGCATATTAAAAACTTCAGTGAATATATATTTAAAAAACAAGCAAACAAAATAAAACCGAAGATCTAATAGTCAATTATTGCATGCTATATTCTAGTCACTCTTCTAAGCCTTTGTATGTGTTACTTCAACAGTACTTCCAGCAATCTTTGGCTTGGTTTATATCATTACCTTATTTTACAATTAAGAAAATTGAGGTATAGAAATACTTAAGAGTTGCCCATGGACACAGAACCAGGAAGAAAGAGCCAAGATCATAACCTACATTGTGAGTCCAGTGCTATAATCATTACACTTGATTGCCATGGTCTATATGCTAAGCGTAACAGCACTAAATAGATTGATAGCATTTAACTTGTAATAAACATCAAGTGTATCTTACATAAGTTCTATATTTTAGTTATAACATAAGTTATAAACATCAAGTGTATCTTACATAAGTTCTATAGAAACTTACATAAGTTTACCAATTAGGAAATATCATTTACATATCATTAGTGATTAAGCACTGAACCTCAAAGCTTAGCACAGTACATTAATTATGTATCTCCAAACCAAAGATAAACTTTGACAAGAGTGAGATTGTAAATTCAAAATTTGCTTGAAATAGGCAAGGCATTATAATACAAACAAAATTGTTAATGCTTGAATATGATTTTTAAGGTCATGGTTCTTTCTGTTGCGTTCATTAACCAGACATAGGGAGAAGAGTTTGAACATGACTCATCTAAAAGCTGGGGTAGGGAAAAGTTAAACTGTTTCCTGTTTTGTACCCTATCAAGCCAATTCTTTCAATAAATCATAAAGGAAGTAATAAGTTAAATGAGAAGACAGCAGAAATCTTTCATGAGGTAGGCACCATCAATTCTAAAGGCTGCTACGTTTGAGTCTATTTTCAAACATGAGTTTATTCTGCCTTGTGATCATCATCTTAAGTTTCCCAATCAAAAACAGTCTCTGTGAAAGGTGAAATAAGGGCCCCTAATATTTCATCAGAAAGCTTAGTGTGGTAGGCAGAATAGTGGCTCCCCAAAGAAGTCAACATTTTAATTCCTGATGTTAAGACTGTGAATAGGTTAAAATCATATGACAGGGAATTATGGTTGTAGATGGAATTAATATTGCTAATAAATTAACTTTAAAGAGAGTATCCTAGATTGCCCAGGTGCATCCAAAATAGTCGCATGGATTGCAAATGAAAGGGTCAGAGAGATGTGGCAAAGGAAGAAGAGGCAAGAGAGATGGCAGCACAGAGGAGATCTCAAGACAATCACACAGAACTGAATTTGGACAATGCCTGAGTGAACATGAAAATGAATTTCCCCTGGAGTCTCCAGAAAGAAATGTAGTGTACTGGCTTCTTGATTTTAGCCCAGTGAGATGATGTTGGACTTAGGGCCTCCAGAACTGCAAGGTACAAATTTTTGTTGTTTTCACACTAATAGAATTTGTGGCAATTTGTATTTTGTTATTATAGCAATAGGAAACTAAAACACCGAGAACTCACAGATCTTTACTCTGAAAATATTCTGATTTTCTATAAACTCTCATCATTTTTCCTTATGAAAATTTTAGCATATGTATAGCATAACTCAGTCCACCCTTTGATTAGTAATCAAATGGCCACACTGAAAAAAATGCTTTTTCAAAGTTAATAAAAGTTAATAAAAAAAGTTAATAAAAATATTTTTAAACTATAACTCAACAAAAATCATACTCAGAAAATCTAAAATATATGTATATATATGCTGCCATATCCATGCATAGAAATAACTAATTGTCTTTTATTTCCTCACAAGGTTTCTTGAGATTTTATACACAAACTTCTTAATATCTGGGTTTCATTCTAGAAAAAAAATTATTTTGGAAAATTTTGATATTCATTCAATTTTCCTAGTATATATAAGCTTATTCAGATGATTAGTTTCTTCTCGTGTGAGTTTTGGTAGTTTATGCCTTTCAAGGAATTGGTTCATTCCTTCTAAGTTATCATATTTGTGGGCACAGAGTTATTCATGGTATTATTTATTATCTTTTACAGCTATGGGATCTGTAGTGATGACTCGTGTTTAATTTCACTTCATTTCTGATATTGGTAATTTATATCTTTTCTCTTTTTTCTTACTAAAAATGCCCATCAAAGGCATTCTTCATTTCTTTTACAATGTTTTGGATTTCTCACATTTATTTATATTTCTTCCTAGAGTTTCCAATTTTCAACTTTCATTACCCATCAATTCTTCAAGAGTGGTGTCTAATTTCTTCATTAGAACCTTTATCATATTAATTATGGATATTTTAAATCTTCTGTTTAAAAATTCCAATTTCTGTGTCTTGTTCTAATTATTGCTTTTCCTCTTCACACCATGTTGTGACTTGCTTTATGACACATTGTAAGTTTTTCTTGAAACCTAAATGTCTTATTTCAGGTAACAGGAACTGAGACAAATAGACCCTTAGTGTGAAGTTTTATGTTGCTCTGGTGAGGGGCTGGACTGTGTTTAACATTTGCTCTGGCTGTAAAATCAAGAGGCTTCAAATTACTTTTGTAACCTTGTTTTTGTCTCTCTCTTGGTTTCTGTCTTCCATGTGTATTTCTCCTAAGCCACAGGCTGTGTATTCCAGCAATTTCATTTGTAATCCATGAAATTACAAAACCTTTCCTATTTATGTCTTGTACATATTTAAAGTTTTAGAAATATCTTTATTTCTTCTTCATATTAGATTTTATGGTTTGTACCTGGGAAAATTCAAGGCATATTGAAGAATACCAGAGTATAATTCACAATTACTCTTTGACTAGATTTATTTTTATTGATTTATTTTTGCCTAGTTGAATTAAATGTTCCTAGATATTTAACAATTTCTTTTGCAAAGGAACCAGTAGCTATGACAGACAGATATTCAGCACTTGAATGACAGTCAACCCATAAATTGCTCACAAAACCAACTCTCTGCCTTAGGAAATTCTTTGAGTATTCAGAACTATTTGCAATTACATTGCCAATTATTACATTGTATGCCATATGACATGCAGTCTTATAAGTGCCTTATAATGTTACATGGTGTAATCATTTTTAAGATTTTTTAAAGTAACAATCAGAGATCCAAATTTAATTACATGGAGGTCAAATAACATAAATGAAATGACAATCTTATAAGAAGTATATTATTCAAGGTTCTGATTTCCTACATCTTTTAAGTGGAAAGGAAATGTATAAAAGAACACCAGATAAGAAACAGACTCTCAGGAGATCCTTAAAACCAGGTCTGCATGCAACATAATTATGAGAGCTACAGACATGGAATGGATCTAGTGAAATTTCCACTTCTTTTAGGCTTTATGCACTGGGGGAGAAGACTCATATAGCATTGATGCTGGAGACTGGACTCAAACTCTGTTATTGTTCCTACTGCAAAGACAAGTATGTTAACCTTTGTATATGAAAAATGATCAACACTGTGCGTGCTTGCTTCCTTATAGAGCTCGCTTCTTCATACTGCTCAACTCCAAAATTACAAAGTATACATGTTTCTGACCGAGGGAGCCTAGGTTACATGCCTGCCCTCCAGCTGCAAAAAATGTGGGGGAATGACTGCTAGCTTCTGTGTTTTGGGAAGGCAGGATCAACTATTAATATGTGAAAACTTTTCTTGACTAGAAATATTACTGTTGCACTTCAAAGGTGAGTTAAGTTTGAACATACATAAGGAATGAAGCAATTAAATACCTGAATGGGGATGGTAAAAGTCTTTCTTACATTGACTGTAAAGTTAAGTGTTGATTTTAAGAAATTTAATATGTGAAAAAATATATGTATTAGAACCAACTATTTAGCTGTTATTTAAGCTGTTATATCATTTGTTTTCCAATTCTATAAATAAAGAAATTTGAAGCCTAGCAATGAAATTATTTCCATAGCATATAAATTGTGGAACCAATAAAATTGTCTCTTACAGATAAATACAAGTTTCAGGTTAAGTAAAAGGATGTAGACTATTAGTGGATCAATTGTAAATATACAAATTGTGTTTTAACATAGCCCTCTTTATGTTATTTACAGGTAAATAAAGACTGGATTTTTAGGTTATATGGCAAATATTGAGGCAAAATTATAGGTAATGAAATTCAGACCTTGGATGCCTTGTATGGTGTATATAAGGTTTAATAATACCAGTATGTAATTATGTTTTCTAAGTAGCTAGTAAATAAATGCCTAAGCAAATGTGTTGAATCTCCTGTAGGACCTCAAGATGGAAGGGACAATTTGTAACTGCCTTGTAAACTGAAGAGCATATTGTGATCCTTATAGAAGTTATCTATTTTAGTAATTACCTGTCACCTGCTGGGATAAAAGGATAAAAATGGAGCCAGAGATAAGTAAGATTCCAGAGAGTTTTTATAGATCCAAAAGAACTTATATAATTGAAATTTTTGGTCAGTAGAAAATGATCTGAAATTAATCCTTCTAGCTATACAACTGGCAAGATTTTTCTTGAAAATTAAATGTATGAGTAAATGGTGAATCTCAGTAAGGGACAGATGAAGAAAATCTTACTTCTGATATTTGCATGCCTTTTTCCATGTTTAGAAGCATCTATTTGTAAATTTTGAATACCTGCTTTGTAATATGATCTGTTAAATAAATTGTAACATTGAGATAACATGGCTATAATGGTGTTATTTTATAAACTAAAAATTTACACGATGCATTGCTTTTCAAAAATTGAAAATACTGAGATGCAATGAACATTATACAGTGCCTCTCTAACAGATTTGTATCTTAAAAATTCATATTTAGACTCTGCTCATTATTAAGTCATAATATGAAATCATTAAAGGAAATTAGAAGGAGGGAAGAAAGGAAGAAAGCTTGAAAGGAAAGGAGGGAAGGAAAAAGAAGAAAAGAAGAAAGGAAGGAAATATTTAAGGGAGAGATAAAGAGAGGGAGTAAAGAAAGGAGGGTAGCCTTCTGTTCCTATTTCTCCCATCCCAAAAGTTAAAGGATTAATTGTTTTAAATTTTGTTTATGTAAAACACACTTCCATAATATATTCTTTCATTCTTCAAATCTTTAAAAAATAGATTGAATCTTTCTATGATATGGGTCTATATCAGATAATGGAATCACCTGATTAGCAAAATAGTGTCAGTTTATGCATGGTTTTGTAACAAGGGTGAGCTTTGCCACCTTCATCTATTACCCAGGCGCAGGTGTTTTCCATGTTCCCTTCCAATAAGCTATGACTCTCTAATAATAAGGGGCCATTTTTTAAAATCTTATGTTATTTTTAATTGACATATAATAATTATACATACTTATGTGGTACCGTGTGATGGTTTTATACATATATACATTGTATAAAGGGTTGACATTTTTTTGTTTGGGGCTATTATGCCACATCCTCCTCTCTGACATTTCACCCTAAGTGAACCTGGGGAGAGTGAGATAATCTGATCTCCCCCTGACATCTTCCCAATTGTAGCAATATAAACCATTGCCCTGATTCCCTCGGGGTCTTCCATTTTGATTATTTTGAGGCCTCTCTTCTCTCTGCACAGACAGATCTTGGAAATCAAAAGTTTGGTTTTATTATTTCTGTTGTATTCTTGCAGATCTTTTATAACAAGCCTAAATTTCCCCAAAGAAATATGGATACTTCAGAATGACTAAAACAGTCACTCTCAGTCATGATTCCATATTGGAACAACCTAGAATTTTAATATTACTAATATCCAGTCACCAACCCAGGAGCCATATTTAATTGCTCTGGCATGTGGCCTAAGAATAAGTGATTTTTAAAAAACTTCCTGGATAGGTTCAACATTCAGCTACAATTGAAAATAACAGTATAAGAAAAAAATCATATATAAATAGGAGTTATAAGGTACAATGATTAATACTTCAAGATGTTATCTTTTTGTATTTGACACTATAGGAAAAAATTATCATGACAGAGGTTTTCAAATATTAAATAATTTGGTTTTTTTTAAGTCTTCAGAATTATAGAAAATGTTTGACTGAGAAACAACAAACTAGTGCTACAAAATGTTCCATGGAAATGAACATGTTCTTTTAAAATTAGCCGGGTGGTGAGCAAAATGGGAGATGTTGGTCAAAGGGTACAAAGTTTTCGTTTTGCAGAATGAATAAGTTCTGGAGAGCTAATGTACAATAGAATGACTTAGTTTATAATACTGTGTTTTATACTGTAAATTTGCCAACAAAGTAAATCTTAAAAAGTCACAAAAAGGGGTAACTGTTATTTAATGGTTATGTTATTTAGCCTGATTGTATAACAGTAATAATTTCACATTGTATCCATTTATAAAACCATTACACTGCACAAATTAAATATATACAATCTGTATTTGTTAATTATACCTCAATAAAGCTGGGCAAAATAAGAAATTAAAAACAATGCAATATAGTTTTGGGAACTAGACTGGAGTTTCAGTCCTGACATTTTCTTTCAAAACATTAATGATGAAACATCTTTGATAGTATAGATTTGGAATGATTTTTAATTTCTGCAGGACAATTTTAAAATGAATTCAATCTTCATTTTTTGGAAGGTGGCTTTACATTTTGAAATAGCAAAGATGTTTGTAGCTATATCTGCAAGGTCATTTTTAAAAGAATAATATATTCTACTTTTTAATTTTATTTTATTTTAAATTTATTTTTAGTTTTATAGCTATATAATACTTGTACATATTTATGGTGTACATATGATATTTTAGTGCAAGCATACAAGGCGTAATGATCAAATCTGGGTAACTGGGATATCCATCACCTCAAACATTTATAATTACTTTGTGTTGAGAATGTTCCAAATCTTCTCTTCTAGCTATTTTGAAATATACAATAAATCATTGTTAACTACAGTTGCCCTATTATGCTACTGAACATTAGATCTTACTAGATGGTATTCCTTTATCTGACTGTATTTTTGTACCCATTAACTAACCCCTCTTTATCTCCTCCTCATCACTACCCTTCCCAGCCTCTGGAAACCACCATTCTATTCACTACCTTCATCAGATCAATTTTTTTTAGCTCACACATATAAGTGAGAATATGCAATATTTGTCTTTCTGAGCCTGGCTTATTTCACTTCACATAATGTTCTCAGTTCCATCCATGTTGCTCAAAATGACAGGATTTCATTCTTTTTTTGGCTGAAAAATATATTATTGTGCATAAGTACCACATTCTTTTGATCCGTTCATCTGTTGACAGACACTTAGGTTGATTCTGTATCTTAGCTATTGTGAATAGTGCTGCAATAAACATGGGAGTGAAGATATTTCTTTGCTATATTTGTTTCCTTTCTTTTGGATATATATCCATCATTGGGATTGCTGGATGATACAACAGTTGTATTTTTAGTTTGTTGAGGATTCTCCATACTGTTTTCCACAGTGGTTGTACTAATTTACATTTCCACCAAAAGTGTATGAGCATTCTCCTTTCTCCACGTTATTGCTAGAATTTGTTATTTTCTTTTTGATAATAGCCATCGTAATTTTTTTTTACTTTTATTTTGATCCAGGCATCATCCTAGGTTATACGATTTCTCCAAATGTTAATAAATCTATTTTGTGACAGCTAGGAATGTACAGTCTGTTGGAGAGGAAGACCTGAAATAAACAAATATGCTATTTAAGGAAAGTAAGTTTCTTACTTTTGTCCTAATATTAATAGAATCAGATATAATTAAATATATTTTTATCAAGTTTAGAGAGTGAGATTTGGCTGGGCCTTCTTAAAATGCAGGGTTTTTGTGGAATCTAAGAGCATTTCTAAGATATAGGTATTCACTTGGCAGCAAATGACAGAGATGTCTTTTGTGACTATTAATCAGGAGATGCATAGTCATATGGCTACTATTCCTTTGAAGCACTTTGAATAGATGAATAGTATGACCAGACAAGTTGCTTAAATCCCTCTGGCTGTGGTGTTTGGAATGTATTGAGCTTAGAAGAAGGCCTGGATCCAATAATAAGGAAGTTTTAAAAATAATCCAAGGGATATATACCCTAAACTATGGCCTTTTAAAACCTATTTTAAAAATATTTTTAGGGAAAAAAACTTACTGAATAAGATTGTCTTTTGTGGTTTAAAAAAAATCTCTCAAGCAAGAGTAAACTTATTAAAGGCATGGCCATGAACCATATCAGTAAGACTGGGATGAGAAGGCAACCACCAAATAAACACCTTGGACTGTAACCACAGACACATGCACTTTAGAATTTTTAAGGCCAATTTCCCACTATTTTGTAATCAAACTTGCTAGTAAAATAGGATCTAACATTTCTGTATATATTTGATATAAGGGAATAGACTTTATAATCCTTATTTCCAATACTCAACATAAATTGAGCCAGGGATTGTGTCTGACAAAAGGATAAGGTTTAGATAAACATCTAACTGGTGTTTGCTGGCCTCATATTAGCCACAATGGATAGACTAAAAAGATGTAGAATTTAGAAGATAGGTGGATAAAATAATTTGAATTAAATACTGTTAATAAATGATATATATAATAGGGTAGTTATACACTTTAACTACATTTTTGCTTTGCATTTTAGAAATAAGATCTGGGTTTGTTTCATGAGCAGAACAGGATTCTAAATTATTTATCGTCCTTTAAAAATAGTTTTAAATTATAAACTGACAAATTTTGGTTATATATTTATGGAGTACAAAGTGATGCTATGATGTATGATTACACATAGAATAATTACGTCAAGCTAATTAGCATTTCCGTTGCCTCAAATACTTATCATTTTTTGTGGTAAGGACATTTGAAATTTACTCTCTTGCCAATTTTGAAATGTACGACACGTTATTATTTACTATATTCACCACACTGCTGACACTAGCCTCTTGAATACAACTTGACTTTTCTAAATTGAATAAAGGAATATCTGTCTTCTCAGTAATGAAATTATGATAGTGGTAATCATAATCACATAATAATACTTAGTAATAGATTTATGATAGGAAGTGATTGGCAAATAAGCAGTTTATGTTGGCTGTGTATCAGAAAGTTATCAATAATGTCTATGGACTTTCAGAGATCAGAGAGCTTTTTAGTGTCTTCAGAATCTGAGAGACTTTCAAAATACTGGGTCACATAAGCCATGTGGATGATGAAAAAGGTGGTGTAATATAAGGTAGTGCTGCACAGATAACTGGAAAATATTGATGGTAAAATTAGCATAAGAAAACAGCTCAAGCTTATTAAAACAGCATCTTAGTTATGCAAAATTTATAAATTCATGCTTCCAGTAGAGGAACTAAAGGGATCTGCTATTGAAACTACATTCCATTATTGAGTCAAGTGTCCTTTTATTTCCGTGGAGAAAAATTCAATCTCAGAATTTTTTCCCACCTATCCTGTTAGTAGAAGTTCCATATTTGTACCTGAGCACAGAAAAATCAATTTTTACTGAAAGCCCTAAGAGACATTTTATAATATGTTATTCTTCAAAGACTTGTTACAAAATCCAAGCAACTTTTAATTATAAAATACTGTGGAAAGTCTGAGGTCTCATTATCTAAACCTATTTGTTTTCATCCTTATATTTGCCTCAGGGGAAGAGAATCCCGCCTTCTGTGCTGATTGTTCATGGTATGTAATGCATGTAAAGGGGTGTTATGCAATGTGATTTTAGAGTAACATTTATGTCCAAAATTCATTCTGAAAAAAATGCTGTTTAGTTTTTCAAACTTTGTATCATAATTTCAAGGACATAGATAAGCTGTAATTCTCTGAAGATTTTCGACATATTGCTAAAGAAAAGAAGGAGGAGACTTCCTCTTTGAATGCTTGGAATGCTTGTTTCTTTCCAGTAGTATTAATATGTTAGATGCTACACAAAAAGTTTATATCATTTAATCATGATATCTTTGGGAAGTAAATATTCTTAAAACGTTGCATACCTTAAATGCACTTTATAATGTGCAAAGTTTTATACTGAGTGCTTAGTTTATTCAATTATTGGTTCCAATAATTTCAACTTTGTTATTCCTTTTTTTCTTTTGTCGTCTTTTTGACCAAACTCCAACCTTGAAAAAATATAACTGTTGTCTTTTTCTTGGCCTACATCCTACGGAGGGTCCCCAAAGGAAGGCAGCCAACTGCATGGATTGGTATCCTATGTATTCGTGATATCCCACTCTATCCGTGCTGCATTAAGATTCTGTCTAGATCCCGAGCTAATATTTCATAACTTTCCACAGAGGGTATCGTAACTCTTGCCTCTCCTTCACTTCCCTCTTTCTTTTCAATGGATGTTCTCATATCTTTCCGTCAGTATAAGAGGAAACAGTAACACACTTATAACATGTTCTCAGAGCAATAGAAATTATTTATATTAGAAAATTTCTAACTGCAAAGCCTCAATATTTACATATATTTGCACATATAACTTCCTGTTTATTTCCTATTTTATAATATACAGGCTATCCCTCCCCATGCCTATCACTCTGGCTTCACTCTAAAGCTTATCTCTTATCATATGCTCAGAGACGTGATTTTCTGGATTATCATCTATCTTTTTGACATCTTAAAATTCTCCCTCATTTTAGGCACATTTCCCTCAGCATAAGACAAAACATGAACAATCATAAAATACAAAACAACCACAGCACATATTCACTCAATGCTGCTTAATTCTTCAGCTACCATCTTCTTTATCTCGTGTCTTTTTGTGTTTGTATAAATCCGTAGGGTTCAAGTGCAATTTTGTTGCATGCATAGATTGCTCAGTGGTGAAGTCAGGGTTAAGGGTATCTAGCATCTGAACAATGTCCATTGAACCCATTAATTGATTTCTCATCATCACTCCTCTCCCACCTCACCCTTCCAAGTCTCCATTGTCTATCATTCCTTTGTCCATCATCCATGTATTCACATTATTTAGCTCCCACTTGTAAGTGAGAGCATATGACATTTGTATGTCCATGTCTGACTTGTTTTATTTAAGGTAATGACCTCCAGTTCTATCCATGTTGCTGCAAAAACACATGATTTCACTTGTTATGGCTGAATAGCATTCCCTTGTGTATATATACCGTTCTTCTTTACCCAGTCATCCACTGATGGACATTCAGGTTGATTCCCTATGTTTGCTATTGTGAATAGCACTGCTACAAACATACAAGATACAAGTGAAGTTAACTTTTTGATATAATTGTTTGTTTTTTCCTTTGAGTATATATCCAGTAGTAGGATTCCTGGATTGATTAATAGTTCTATTTTTAAATCTTTGAGAAATTTTTATGCTATTTTCCATAGAGATTGTAATAATTTACATTTCCACCAACAGTATATGAGTTCCCTTTTCTCCACATCCTCACCAACACCTGTAATTTTTTGCTTTTTAATAATAACCATTCTTACTGGTGTAAGATGATATCTTGTGGTTTTAATTTGCATTTCTCTGATGATTAGTGATGTTGGTCATTTTTTCATATTCTTGTTTGTCATTTGGATGACTTCTTTTGAAAATGTCTATTCATGTCCTTTGCCCACTTTTTAATGGGATTATTTTGTTATTGTTGTTGAGTTTCTTGCATATTATGAATATTAATCCCTTGTCAGATGCATAGTTTGGGAATAATTTCTCCATTCTGCAGGTTGTCTGTTCACTCTGTGGTTTATTTCTTTTGCTGTGCAGAAGCTTTTTAATTTAGTTAGGCCCCACTTGTCTATTTTTGTTTCTGTTGCCTGTGCTTTTGAGGTCTTAGTCATAAATTCTTCCTTTCAATAGAATCTCCCACTCAGGTTCTTTTTACTTCTGAAACTTCATCTGCTCTCTGAGAATCACATTGTCTATACTGATATCATTAAAGTCATCTATGTCTTCCTTGGAACTGCCTCAAAAAAACTGAGGTGCATCTCAGTGCTATTTTACTTGTTTTCTCTGAAGCATTTGGTACTTTTGGCCAGGTCCGTACCTTGCAGTGCTTTCATGATAGCACGCTTTCTTGTTTCTTCTTCTAAATCTTGGACGACTGAGTTATGATCTAAAAGAGCCTATAAATAATTAGTTCTTTCCTAGGTTCTCATCCTATTCAACGTATATTTCCTGGATGTCATTATCTAGTCCCATTTCTTCAGCCATTACTCATCTGAAATGTCTTACGAAAAAAGACCTCCCTCTTTCTCTGGATCTTCTGATTTGTATCAGTTCTTCTTTGAGAATTCTCCACTTGAATATCTTACAAGTATTTAAAAACAACATTTCCAAAAATGAACTCTCTTATTGTCCTTGTCTCATACTTCAACCATAAGTATTTTCTCCCAAGTGGCTAAATTTTGGTTTTTCCTTGCACTTCTTTCCTAACATTAAACATCAGATACTACAGATTCTACTTCCTAAATACCACTGAAATGTCTCCCGGGCCCTGCTACCACTGTGCTAGCTCCTCCTTCCAACCGGTCACTCAGAATCACATCGTACTTCACCCGACTTATTGTATTCAATTTAGCTTTCTGTGGATATTTCGTAAAACCCAAATGTCATCGTCTCATTTCATTGTTTAATATTCTTTAACAACACACCATTGCCCTTGGGGCAATTCTCAAAGAAGCCTTTATGATTCATTTCAGCTATGCTGAATTAATATCTGAGTATGCTTTATTCTCTCTCACTTGTTTTAGTTGAGAATCCCTCCTTTGCCAAGCATGTTCTCTGTGCAAACTTCACTCTGTAGATGCAGTATATACCATGCACAAAACATGCATACATACGCACATTCCACGTGCTTGTCTGCCTGGTTCCTATCATGATTCCTGTCTTATTTTAGCTATCACTTCCAATAGATAATTTTCTTCTACCAATCCCTAACCACTGTCCCCACCTCTGGATTCATGGTAGAAGTCTCTTCTGCATCCTCTCTCAGTATCCTGTCCTCCCCCATCATAGTTCTTAAAATATTTTATTATAATTGTTTTTTGCTTTTCTATATTACATTTTACCCCAGCATAGATGAAGCAAGAGCTATATATGCTATAGTTTGTCATTTATCACTATTTCTTGGCTAAAAAATGCTTATCATGTAAGATACTCTCAGTAGTCTGGGATGCATAATTCTAAATTATGCTCTAGTCATAGTGTCAACTTCATTAATCCCAGATTGTTCTGTCTCAGTTTCATAGCAATAGTACAGATTTGGAGATATCCCACTTCTTCCCATTATGTGGTAGCTCCTCAATTGATATTTGGGCACCTCTATTAATAAGTAAAGGATAATCCCTTTATTAAAAAGCTTGATATGTCTGTGGATAAAAAGCTGGCATATGCAAAATATTATTGAATAATATATAAAACTGTATAATCATGATTTTATTTTTTGATACAGATAATGGATACTGTAGTGGAAACAAGAGAATGAGGGCAGAAGCCATCTTTTTAATTCTTTTATTTTTATCCCCTGTGCACTGTGTTATTTCTGGCCTGTTCCTGCTACTCATTCACTTTGCTTAATAAATGCTGGAAGAGTCAATGGTGGCCTCATGGAGGATTTGGCTCCTCACCTGTGTCTTAGAATGTGGTTCTTCAGTCACCTCACCTCTGACTTTTCTATATGGCCTTTCAGATCCCGAGAAGGGTCTTGCTAAGGCCAACTGTAATCTGCCGATCCCTTTTCATCTTTCATCTTACTTGATGTCTGTGCCAAACCTTAAAGTTTCTCTTTTTGTGGCTCCTCTTTGCTCGTAGCAGTGCATCCTTTCTTAATGAACTATGCTATTAATATTTGGGTTTTATTTTTGGATACTTTTTTTAAAAAATGGAGTTTTTTGTATACTTTTAAGAAAAATTTGGGGTTCTTTCTGGATACTTAAAAAAAACTTCTTGCTGATTCTTAAATATTGTTTTTCTGTAGGGGTTTACATTCATCCATTCTCTATTTTCAGTTTAAGTTCTTTCCTCTTTTAAGTTACCAGCAGTATGGTGATGAGTACAAATCAATAATACAAATTCTATGTATTTTGCCAGAGCTTTTTGTCCCATGTATCTAACTGACAACTAGACTTCACCTGGATGAAAGCATGTAGAAGCCACATGTTACATAATGAGCTGCATTTTTGTCTACCAGAAAACTATCCTATCATTTTTCATTTTTTAAATCTATACTTGTTTGATTTCAGAATCATTTTAGTATGGGGATGCCAGATAAGGAATGCACTTGTAAAAGCATTTTCTTTGAGTGGTATGATCTACATCCAATAAACAGAACACGTTTTTGTGGCTAGGTGCATCTACTTTCTAGGGTTGAACAAACTATTAGAATGTGTTTGTGTTCATACATATGTGTGTGTGTGTGTGTGTATGCCATGCTATTAGCTTTGCTTGTTTATTTGAGTGTTTTCCATCCAAAATGCAAGACAAGCCACTAAACCATGAGACAGGTTCTTAATTCTTAAGTGAATGTAATCAAAACTTCATCAGGATTTTGAATGGACCAATGATCACATGAGAGGAAATTAAAAAGCAAAGCAGAAATATAAAATTAAAACTATGCTTTAAGGCCATTTCTCCACCACTTATCCGATCTTCCCTCATCCTTTACACCTCAAGCTGGGCAACTTAGGTGAGATACTCTGTATTTTGCAGAGTAGTTACTACTAAATTTAAAAGAGACGACGTTCCCATTTATGCTTGAGGGGTAAATAAAAGAATGCATTTAAATTCAAGCAACAATGGGAGGGTAGAATTTGTAATTAAGCATGTGTGTGTGTGTGTGTGTGTGTGTGTGTGTGTATGTGATATATATTAAAGCAAAGGCTTTAAATGTTATCGTGGTATATTGCTATTCCAAGGAGCCAAATACTGAGAAAATTATGTTTAAAGGGACCATTAAGTATTCAAATATAACAAATGCATATTTAAATTCCACAGATCATGATATGGCCCAAAGCTTATCTTATAAGCATCAATTATATTATATGGCTCATTAATTAAGCAAATTATTCAACTTTTACATTTTGAGCAGGGTAAAAGTTATGTATGCTGCATTTTAACATTATGCATTTTGAAATCGTTTTATAATTATGTGATAGCATTTGTATCACGTAAGTCATTTTCTTTAATAGCAAAAGTAGAACAAAAATTAGGTTAATATTTCATACAAAAGTGAATTTTGATGAGGTCAATTGATGTCAATGGTACTGAGTCTTGTATCACTTTTCCACTGTTGAAATATTTGATCACTAATTTAGTAAATGGCTGGTAACAACTACGATATTAGTTTTCTTATATATATGTCTTTACAAAGTGTCTATCAAATAGAAGTCAGGATTTACAATAGTACAACTATAATTATTCCAAGTGTAAATATCTAGCATGGATGTTAAAATAAATCACCCAAAATTGTTGCTCTTCTCTGAGATTATTTAGATGGACTACTACTGTACTACTGTGCCACTGAAGGCCATTTAATTCTTACTATACTGCTGAGGAAATATACAAGCGAATCGGTAAGGCATGAATCTCCTGTACTGGAGAATTTTAAAGAACATATTGACTTTAGAACCTAACTGAAATTTTAGCTATAAACATAATAATAGAGTAAAATTGTAACATACCATCTTAATTTTTACCTGAAATGAAACACCTTAGCTGTACACCTAAATAAAATATTTAAGAAAACAATTTCATTTTCATCACATATCTAGCCTTAGTTTTCTTAGATATAAAATGAGAATAATCGTAATATTTTATAACATGAATGTAGTCACTAGTAAATGAGCTATAACAATCATTAACACACAATGCATTTTTACAAGACTCTGGTTACTGGGCACTGGCTGATGTCTGGGCTTGCAGCAGCGAATGGAAGAGAAAAAGATAATTATCTTTATAGAGCTCATAGTCCAGTATAACCTAGGATGTCTCCTTTTAGATTTGATGGAGTCCTAAGGAATCTATAAATAGGCTTCAACAGTGCTATAAATCCCATGATATGACTTATTTTTATGTGTACAGTGATTTCTTTTTTTGTTTTATCAGGTTCTCGAATTAATTGTTGACCAACAAGGCTAACCAAGACAAACAAACCAAGATTGTAATTATGAAAACATATCCTTATAAAATGAAAAATGATTTCTATATTTTAGACTACACTGTGATATTGTTAATGACTCACTCTGTACGACTGGCAGAGTATCTAGGCCATAAGAAAGTAAGTGTGCTACTTAGAGTGACGACTGAATTCTTGTATGCCAGAGAATATCACTTAGGAGAGCAGAAATGCAAATTGCAGATTTTTTTTTCCTCTTTATTAGTAGTAAGGGTAGCTCAATATAGGCAGCTACATTTGAAATTGTAAATATATTATTCTATATTAATATGGGTAATGGAAATATTTGCAGGACACTTATTAGGTTTGGCTGACCTTGCATTCTGAGGACGACCTCTTTCTGTTCCATCATTCCCTACCCACGGAATTACAGAGATGCCTTTGAATGATGTAAACTGCATCTCACTGTTCCACATCCCTCAGTCCTGCACAGCTGATTAGCCCACAAGGGCCAAATCATTAATTTCTGTGGCTGTCTGGGTTTTTGATATGGAGGGAAAGCCTACATCTCTCTTTGGGTTGCTGTAACTGGGCATTGTGAGACACACACTTTGCATCTGATGAATACAATAGAAAAGCAGGGACATTGTGTCTACAGAGTGAGAAAAGATTGATGCCATAAAAAAAATAACAGCTATAGAGAACAAAATTGAGGGACAGAGAAAGTCTGAAGAGTATTTTTTATTTCCTTGTTTCATTCCAATACTTCAGGCTTTGCAATGGGTTTCAGTGAAACAACCTTTTAATCTTTCTTATTATAAATCACTGTTTTACTTCTAGATTTTAAGCTATTTTGTTGGTGTTATATCTTAAAAGACCTGTTTTATTTGTGTTTTATCTTAAAAGAACTTTAACAAAATTTATCTTTTTTCATTGCCAAATTTATTGGTTGCATCAATAACAAAATTTCCAACATATTTCATAAAATATCATTTATATTAGGTATTTAATAATTTATTGGTGAACATTTTCCCTAATTCCTCAAATAATCCTGACATAAAATTGAATATATGGCAAGGCACATTCAACTTTGTTCTTGCCCTCAGGCACTGTTATACTGTAAAAACAGAATGGATTGATAGTATGTTGCATTGTTGCCATGGGAGACGATTTTCTGTGAGTGTCTCATGGTTCTGTATATCTTACAAGCAAAGTACTGACTGCACTTTGTCCTGGAGTATATTTTCAAGATGTTAGTATAGTGAACAACCTTGGAGGATAGAGATAATGCCCATGTCTGTAGCAAAGGACAAACATGCTGACTGCTCTATAACGATTTGAGTTCCCTGAGCTCAGGCTTCCTTTCCCTATAAGACAACCCACCTCTATGGAGGAATTAGATCGTCCTCTATGTGTCATCCTGTGTCGTCCTCCAGGAACATGTGGAAAAAATGCTAATACTCCAACTACCGTTCTTTCTGTGGGTAATAAACTGTCCTTTATTTCTGACCTAGGAGTCTCATGTTTTCCACCATTATCCATGGAACTCTGACAGCCTAACTTACTAATTTCAAAGTCAGATAAAAGGTCTCAGACCCTGTCATGACTCTTGGCACCCATTCCTTGACAAGTTTTTTTATGTTATTTAGTCTCAATAATAATTTTGTCTAGCATATTAACATATTTTGTCTAACATTTTAACATGTACTTTTGAAGTAAAGAAGCTCAAATTAATTAACACTGTCCTCTAGCTCACTGAGAGAGAGTACTTGAACTCTGTTCTACTTGCTTAAAAATATATAACCTTTCTACACTACCACACATTAACAGATCAGTTAAGCCCCAGTTTTTAATGATCTGTGTCAACTACCCATTATTTATTGGATTCATATTTGTTTGTATTTGACAAACAAAGTTTCCACCATCCATTGATAATCAGGACAAAAAGGTATTCTTAAATTTTGTTTTTAATATTCTCATAGAGTTGTTCACACTTTAGTATAAAATTAGTCACAAGTCTTAGTTAATGTGACCATTTAGTGCTTTGTATTTGCTCATGTATACATAAAGCTGTTATTTTAAAAATTATCATGAATATTTTATTCATTTAATAAAGAGGCACAGAAGAGGCCTCTGTTGGCATTGTCACATTTCATTACTGACATTTGATTTCTGTGGCAGATGGCTCAGCAGGAGTTCAGACTCACCACTCCATGTCAGTATCCCCCTTCAGCCTAAGCAATGAAACTTTCTGGCCCAAGGTCTTCTCCTAAGCAGGAAGCTTATCCAGCCCTCAGTGCTTAAACAAGCAATGCTAAATTGCCAGGAAATTAACACATTTGGGGAAAATTCTCAAAGAAAGATGGATGGCATTCTGGATACAAATGTTGCTGCTTCTTTTTTCAAGGTGTAGAATTATGTGAATGGGGAAGAATTATTTGAACTTTGAGAAAGCACCACAAGCATAGCCTGTTTGGGTGACCTCGACAAACTCAATAATATATCTTCATAGGGATATTTCTTTCTTTTTTGACCATTTTTTGAGTCAATCCTTCTTACTTCCAGGATTGACCTCCTATGAGTACCAATACTACACATAACCTGCACCCTGCAACCAAGTCTTTACCTCAGGCTCTGCTCTGTGTAGAACCAAACTGAAATGTAATCTAACTGAAATGTTTCGAATATCTTCCACATATCAGGGATACTATATACATTATCTCCAATGTAATCTCAGAAAAATCTTATGGCATTGTTTCTATTTTCACAATTTTAGAGAAGGGAAAAACAAGAAATATAAGAAATGACTGCTGAGTCTTACTATCTTAATGAAATGCCCATTATCTTTTCTCTTTAGTCTAAGTCCCCAGTGACCTGTCAAAACTAAGTACATTTTAGGTTAAAAAAAATTACTGGGTGATATTTTTGGACAGATAGTAACACTAAGTAATTATTCACAGATGTAACTCTGGCTTCCAGTCTGGTATTTTTTCACTAGATCAACCTTGCTACCATTAATATTTTGAGTTGGATAATCCTTTTTTCTAAAAGGCTGCTCTGTGAATTGTGTGATGTTTAACAGCATCTCTAGCTTCTAATCACTACCCGCTCATAGCACTGTCCTTTCCCCAAATTGTCACAATCAGAAAAATCTCTAAATATTATGAAATGCCCCCACCCCATTCACACTGTTTGAAACCGCTATAGTAGACTAAGCTTCTAAAATGTAAAGACTGCAGAGGTCGCCCCACCCTTTTTCCCTCTGGCATCATTCCTAGTGTTTGACACGTTATCAGGGTTTATTAAGAATATACTGCAAAAAAAATTAAAAAGAAAATCACTATAGAAGTTTACAAGTCATATATTTAAACAGTTAGACATCTACTTAAAAAGTTATTTACAAACTATGTTTTTCACTGATAAATTTTGATTACTAATACTGTATAAATGTATTTTTTTTCTCAGTTTTAACTTCTCAGTTTACTTCTACAGGAAAAAAATGCTAAAAAAGAATCTTGGTTGTTCTTCTTTCTCTTTTCATTTATCTGTTTCAGCTAAAAACTTTGAATTGGAAATTAATGACTCCATATAATGAATTGCATATTTTCAAATGACCAGAAACTTGTGTGAGCTCATAGAAAAGCCCCAGTTATAATTGTTCATGACTTATGCTAGTTTCCATATTTTTCATGAATATATCTTCCATTGGAGCTTTTTCTCCTTCCATAAAATATATTTTCACATATTGAATAGTGTAAGTTTTTCAAATACACAGCAATTTTGATGGCATTATATGAAAATAAAATGGTAAATCCATAGAAAATTAGGTGTAGTTACAGTTGAATTCCCATGATTTATGAAGTCTGCAAAATTTCTAGGAGTAAGATCTATAAGATAACTGCTATAGGATGAAATTCATCACTTTTTAATACTTAAAATATAATAATCTCATAAAATTTATCAGCAAGATATGTTTCCATGTTTTCATGGTATTTAAGAAACAAACTCAGCATTCTTTTCTTTTCATTATAAGATCAATGTCTTCTTTCCTATTTTTAAAATACAAGATGTTATGTCTTCATAAAATCAGTGGTTTAGATGCCCATCACAGTATATTTGAATGAAGTACGTTACTAGAAATGTATATTAAAATCCATTCCAGAGATAATTTTTTAAAGTTACTTTCTTTATACCCCTGGTACCTGCTTCAGTACAAACAAAATGAAACAAAAATTAGTGGATTAAGGGAGGGTATAAGTATACGGTTATGATTGTGTACTGACAGGAGGCTTTAAGTGTGTTTTAATATGATATAAAGACATCTCTACTGCCTAAATTATTTTTCTTCTTAAATACAACTTCTAAGTTTTAGATCAGGGCAACATTTATTCAGAGATAGGATAATACAGCATGAGGCCTCTGAACTTGACCACCTGGCTTCAAATTCTCCTGCATTTTCAGAAGAATGTTAGTTCTATGAAGATAAATTTCTATCTGTTTTGTTAATTGATGTATCCCAAGGGCCTAGAACAGAGTTTGGCACATAACAGGAATCTAACAAAAATTTTATGCATGAATAAATAAATGAATAAAGTCATTACATTGTATATCAGTTTTCTATTGCTGCTATATCGAATCTTAGTGGCTAAAAACAACACAAATTTATTATCATTCAGTCCTGGATATCAGATGTCTGACCTAAGGCTCACTGGGTTAAAAACAAAGTGCTAGCAGGGCTGCATTCCCCCTGGAGGTTATCCAGGAGGAGGAGGAGAATCTGTTTCAGTATCTTTTCCAAGTTCTAGAGGTTGCCTGCATTCCTTGGCTCATGGCTGCCTTACTTCTTCAAAGCCAGCAATGGATGATTAAATCTCTCTCACATGGCATCACTCTTGACACTAACTATTCTCCTTCCTTCTGCTCTGTCTCTTAAAAATCCTTCTAATTATATCAGGACCACCGGATAATCCAGGATAATCTCACTATTTTAAAATCAATGCATTAGCTACCTCAGTTCTATATGCAACCTAATTCCCCCTTGCAATCTATGTGACATACATTCACATTCACGGGGTTCAGGGATTGGGAGGTAGACATGTTTGGGTAGTAATTATTCTGCCAACCACACTTTACCATTCAACAATTGAGCATATTAAGAAAGTTATTTAACCATATTGTACTAGTTTTCATATTTATATAATGTAGATCTATAAAATATAGAGTACCTATTTCATCAATTTGTTGTATTGAGTTAATACCTGTAAAATTTTTGGAACAGTGTCTAGTACATTGTTATCACACAGTAATTTGTAGTTCTTTTTATAAGTGTGTCCCTTTGAAGCTGAAATTTTGTATTCAATAATTTAGTTCCACTCATTCCTTAAAGGAGGATGGATTGATGACATCTGCTCAAGGTTCTTTGAATACTTAATGATATTAAAGCTTTGAAAACGGAAAAGTTGAATGCAATTTCATGATTTTTTTTCTCAAGAAAAGAGCTCTTTCTGGCTTTTTGTGTGAAGAAAACCACATAAAGATATCATCAGAAAAAGTGAACATGTTTTCAGGGTAGATGAAGTAATAAAACTCTAGAGTAGCTTTAAAATCTGTCTATCATCTATTTACCTACCCATCTATAACAGAATATATAAAAACAGATAATCTTTAAAAGTTTGAGACACTCCCTTCAATGTGTCTCAAGTGATAGGTGTAAGGTTGGTCCTAGATGAATTAATTAGAGTAAGTAAGCGGCTACCACTCAGAGTGAAGTCATAGAACAATTCCAGGCATCACTTATTCCTGGAGAATGAGTATTTATTTAGATACTTGAATTAATCTTTCGGACTTTCAACTAAACTAACAAAACCATCCTTGCCTCCTAGTTGGGGAAAAGTGCGATATAAAAATGATAGCATTTGTTAATGTGAGTAAAGTTTATTTGCTGATTGTGTAGCAAAGGGGAAAAGCTGCAAAAGGTAGCTATTTCCTCATGATGCATATAATTTATGCATTTTAATTCATTGAATAAAAATTAAATAATTCTTAGTATTTTATGTAATTTTAATTTGAAGTGTGTACTTATGGGTTCTCCAGTAATCTTGTGAAATATAAGAATTGCTTCATTTCATTTCTCTTGAAAGAAAAGAAAAATTTCAAACAGACTTTAACTGTAATTATAACGCAGACTGCTATATAATTATAAACACATATTTATTTTCAAAATAAAATTTCATTTTCTTGCCAACAAATTAAAATTTCAGGAAAAATGTAAAATGTAAAATTTTAAAATGTAAAATCTTTCTATGATTACTTTTAAACATTTCTGTGTATTTTATTAAAAATAAACTCTAGTTTTTTTTTTCTGTTAAAATGAGAGAGAAGTCTTTGTCCAGTACAACTTGTTTGAATTTCATTCATGCATTCAATGTCACCAGTGCTTTTCTTTCTCATTTGTTAAATGAGCATATTATTACTTGTTTTCTTACATTGCCATCATAGACATCAAATGAAACGATAGATAACAGAAACCTTCTGGACTAAAAAGTTTATACACATGAATTACGTTATTTAGCATTTTACTTCTATTGAGTTACGTTGGCTCTGTGAGTTAACTGTGCATTTGAACACCCTGGAGAGGACAGCAGGGCAGCTGTGCGGGGTCAGGAACTCGGAGGTGCAGATACAGGTGGCAGGGACATCATCAAACACGTGAATGAATTCAATGTTTAAACACAGCCTCTGAATTTTTGGGTTATAATATTGTAGAATTATTTTGAGTTTTTTCCCTAGGAAAAAGTGGGTAGAAAGAATTCAAAATAAAACAAAAAGCAAAAATAATAACTGGGAGCAGAATCTCAACTTCCTACTACTACTACTATTTTTACTACTATGATTACCACTACTACTACCTCCACTGCCACCAACAATCACACATAACTTCGATCATGCCAGAAAGCTTTCCAAATGCTTTATAATAAATTATTATGTACAAATATAGTGATTTTTCCATATCTGTAGATCATCTGTATTATTATTTACTTCATATTGTTTATTTTAATTCATGTAGACCTAATATTTCTACTTCAGTTTCCTCTTGGAAAATGCTGTCCTTAAAAGAATGGGTGTGATATGACTAGTTTAATTTTTTTCAAATCTTCATTAAAATAAAAACTATAATTTTTTTTTAAGTTTATCAGTATATTTCTTAAAATAAGTTCTTGCCTCATCATTGCTCTGCTAACTACACTTTGAGGAAGCTTAGATTAATTTTTATATACATTTCCCCATTGTAATAAGAGAGGACTACAGAGGTCAAGTAATGTCCTGAAGTCTCACAGCAAGTCAGAGGTGGAGACTTTTTACAGTGTAAAATTCACACTCTAGTAACCAGGTGACTTTGTGTCTCTTGGGATGCGAATCCAAACCTCATACCTTCTCACCACCTATCGGGCATTTTTCAGGGTGGCTTCTTGTGGCTTTTTTTTTTTTTTGAGAAAAAGACAGGGCTAGATATCCACTTAAGCCTTTAAAAATTTGAAAATGCCAAGCAAGGGAGCTTGCGTGTTTGTCCTTGGGTTGTACATTTTATTTCTCACATATCAAATTATTCATTTGAGAGCATCGTGACATTTATTAATTATCAAAGCCCAATTCTCATTTTTGGTAAATGGCACCTTACACAGTGGGCCCGTGTCAGACAGGAGCTTTGACTGGGGAACAAATGTCAGCTTTGTGGTGAGCCTGCTGAGTGTTTAATAACTACAAATGAAGTGCACTGTTAGTGCTATAAAGCATTATTCCATCACTCAGTAGGTTTCCTTTGTAAGTAAAGACAAAATGACTTGGACAATCTGTACTGAATCCATCAGCTTTAACTGTATATGCACCAGGCAGGGAGAAACTATTTCAAATAGAATGGATATTGGAGAGGAAAGAACAACAAGGTCATTATGTGACAAAAAATAAAATAATTGTAATTTAATCAATAACTGCACAATACCATAGCTTTGGAAAGTGACTGTACTCATAGCTATTTTTGACCCCTACTCATTCTCTGTGTATGGTGAAGATAGAGTTGGAGAGAGGGGTACATATGCTATAAATTTATTTATGTATTCTAATACTAAGGGAGAACAATGGAAAACATTAAAAATTATTTCTCAAGTAAAATAGTTCAGTGATTTTAATGTACCTGTAGGTCTCCCAAATACAGGAAATAAAGATAAAACGAGCACATTGTACATGATGAAGGGGTGGCATATTGTCACCACAAGAGGTCTCTCTTTTAAGCAAAAATTCTAATGTTTTTGACATTGTCCTGAATCATGGCTCAAAAAAATGATAGTTCTTAGAAAGAATTATGAGTGAATAGGAAAAGTTGTGTTAAACATATACATTTCACATTTTGTTAAACACAATTTATGCATGATTTGTTTAATGAATATTAACTCTTATGCTTGCAATATTCCATGAAATAAATATTACTATAACATATAGTATTTAAAGCTGATGAAATTGATGTTCAACAGATTTAAGAAAGGTCAGGGTCAATCAGAGCAAAGGACATCAAAGCCATGATCTTTTGACATCCTTGTGAGCCAGCTGTGTATCATCAAGAGAAACCTGGATGAATATGAGTTCATGTGATCTGTTAGTGGAGGCTGCACTGACCCTGGCTAAGATACATTAAAAAAACACAAAATTCATAAATCACCTAAATAACAAAAACTAATGGAGTTTATTTCACGGACAGAGCTGTAAGTGTATGGAGGTCATTTATACTAACATTAAAGAATCACTTGGAGAAGCCAAAGTTGCTGAGAGAAAGTTGAGAGAAAGCAGAAGACCTGGAGTTAGAGGGAAAGGAACAGGGAGATAATGACTCCCTTGGTATCAGTGCAGCAGGAATGTCATTGGCTCGGCTGGCACCAATTCATTCCTGAAAGCCCCTTTACTGGAACTTCTTTCACTCCCTCAGTCTGCTGCCTAAGAAGTTAAATCACGTTTCCAAGACTCTTAATGGTCTTCACCAACCTATACTGATCACAGCTATTTTCTCATTCAAGCTGGAGGCATGAAAACTAACATGTAGTCAAGTAAACCAGCAGGTTTGGGTTTGAATTCTTACTCTTCTCCTGCTTGCTGAATAACTTGCACAAAGCACCTAATTTCTCTGAATTATCTTCAAATGCCTCTCTCTTTAAAATGAGGATATAACTACTTCTCATGAGATGGATCTGAACACTAAATAAAACGTGCATTTCTGCCCTAATAATGAGTAGCACGCACTTACTACTGCATGACAGCTACAGAGCTTTATTCCCTTGCACCATCAGAAGTTTTCTGTTAATGTAGTTATTCTCAACTCAGGTGACAGGAAGAGAGGTCTGTCTCTGGCGTCTGGAATAACTCTTAGTTATAGGAATTCATTCTTCAAGGTCATGACAAGTTTAATCATCTTTTTAAATAAACAAATGACAGCAGCATATAAACATCCTCACGTAAGCAGCAGACATTGATGGCAGTGAAAAAACCAGAATGCTTGAAAACACGGTAACTTCATGAAACATAAGCATAAACAGGTGCAGTACCAAAATCTGCTCAGTTTGCTTTTCTCATTTATTCCGATAAAACGTCCAATTTCTATGTTCTTCCAAAATTATTAAATATTTTAATAAAGAAAAGGCTACTATAGAGGAATATGTATACAAAAGAAAAGAATACATGCAAAATTTTTTTCTACCCTCAAGTTTTATGATGAAGTGACTATAATTACTATAATTGATTTAAGAAAATATCTCTAAAGTCTCTGGACAATAAAGAAATGCTACTTTTTAGGAGTCTACCCTCTGAGTCAGAAAATGATACCTTTTCCTTAAAAGAGCACCATAGCATGTACAATTCTGATAAGCATCATTATATGACTACTATTTATACTTGAAGAGATAGGGAATGGGCTGATCATCTTCTTTTTTGATAAATCTATACCATAATAAGTACATCAGGCAGTCTTCTACAGTTAGCTATACAAAAATTTAGATTTCTGTTAAAATTGCAGCTGAATACAAATTATAATCTTTCTTTGTTCTAGTCTTTGTCACCAGTTCTAAGAACCTACTTATTAGCATTAATGACTATGTTGTTTTTACATATTTTGACACAATTTATTAGAATGAGAAGGAAAAATGGGATCTAAGTCATTTACAAGCAATAACGTCTTAGCTGTCTTGTCAAATTTCAAAAGAATGAACATTTTATCTTTAAAATGAATACTAAAAAATAAGCGAAGTTTCTTCAAAATTTTATAAGAGCAGTGTTATAATTTTTTAAAGTGAGCTTTTTCTAGATACTTTTGTTCATAAGTATATCACTGTGATTTGTCAGTAAGTATTATTTAGATTTAAATGTGGCATATCTTCCTCACACTGTTGAATATATGGAAATATGAATATAAAAAGAATGGCTATTATTTATTCATAATTGTCTGTATCTTCCTTGTATGGATATATCTTTAAAAACACTAAAAAAGAAAGAAAATGTAACAAGAAAGCCAGAGTGAAGATGTTTTATTTGATGTTGTCGTTGTTGTTGTTGACTTTGATCAATGATTTATAGGGCTCCATTTTTAATGTCAAAATACGTATTACGTATCACATACCTTCTATGATGTGTTTCGCATGTATTTTTGTATTAACAGATGTGAGCAGAGCAGGGAAAGAAGACAGATTTTGTGTTTCCTGGACTCTTTGTCTATTCCCCTTGAGTCCTTATTGAAAGATTTAGCATTGTTTCAAATTTTATTCAGTTTTGTACAGAGATTAAAAGAAGAACTATAAATGGGGAAATACGACATCTTTTTAAGTGTGAAATACTTTGATGTCGATTTCCTAATTGTTCCCAATAAGGAGGTTCTTGTTTTCAATCAAGAAAGTAAGTTAAACTTGACTAAACTGGTTTTTCAGCTCAAGAATATTTCCTTTGTCAGTAAAGACATACTGGAGTGCCATTACATGTTTGAGAAGAATTAATTTAAGTGTATTAACCAAAGCCTGATTTGAGACTTATAAAATCATTCCCAAAATATATACTATTTTACTAAAGGAATAATATTTATAAAGAAAGTAGAATCATTAGTCACAGAGAATAACGTCTTTGGAGTTGTTTATTTCACAATTCATATTAAAGGATGGGGTGCAGTCGTCACATAGAGGTGTCCAGGGACAATATACCACTTCTTTTTGTTACCACTAAAAACAATGGATGAGTGTGCTTAAAACCCAAACTAAAAAATTGTATATGAAAAATGGCATGCATGTGTTTAGTGTAGTCACAGAACATAAACAGATTTATCTGGCAACATGTTTTGGTAATTGTCGTTGAAAGAGGTAACAGATAGACAACTCAGAAAAATGTAAAAAAGCGTTTACCAAAAAACATTAGGAAATGGGAGGAGGAAGTACTTTTTTAAATTTAATATTGCTATAATTATAACATATAATATTGATTGTATCCTGCTTTCCTACTTAAATATAAATGTTTTCTCTATTATGTAACTTTTGAAAATTTTTTAAAAAATTAATAAAATATTAAGATAAAATTTTAATACTCTGTTTAAAAACCATAGTTTTCTTAACTGTCCCTTTTGGTTTAAATATTTGAGTTTGCTTTCATATTTCTCATAGATGCTGCTGCAATAAAAATCATCATAAGTATGACATTCTCTATCATTAGGAACTTCTGTGTCTCAATCCTATTCAGACGGAAACTTTGACTGTTAGTAGTGAGAAAGATATGGATTCACACAAGAATCATCCGGTATACAAAGGCATACACAAAAATGTAATTTGATTTTCCAAACATTACATTTATGAGAATTTAGAATAAAAATATGTACTCTTCTGTCCTCTGGGACTCTATTAGTATCATCAATTGAAAGGAGAATGAATAGTGAATATCAATCATACATACCTTACAATTATTTATTGATTTATAATTCAATATTCAGATTTTTCAATAATTCCGTATCATTATCCGATTTGGTACTATGATTCAGAAGGGCAGCTTGGTGAGTAAGCAAAAGCAGGCCTAAGCAAGTTAATAAAGAAAGAATAACCGAGCATTGACATATGGATAGAAACAATGGAGAATAAAGAAAATACACAGGGTATGAACAATTAATACCTCACATTTGTTCCCACCCACTTTACAAAGAACTGCCATGTGTTACTTTATTCTACATAATAATTGACTGTGTTTTTCTCACATTTTGTAGGTTAGGAAACCCCAACTCAGAGGTACAGAGCTTCTAAGTAGAAAATCTGGGACAATTATTTTTCTTTCTTTTTTTTTTTTTTGTGAAATCAGAAAAAAAAAAATTCTGCAACATCAAATTGAAGAATCTGGGAAACAGCAGGGAGAGCTACCCGTAGGAAAAAAACTGGGTGGAAGAATCATTTTCGTTATATAGTTGAAAAGCATTGCGTGGCCAGAAGAGCAAAATCTACGGGTTTTTTCAGTCACTGGCTCTATTATTTCTTCTCTTTTTCAGGTTGAGCAGTGTATTCAGTGCAGAGGGGTCGCAAAGGATCAGAGAAAGTTCTGTAGCTCAGAATATCAATATACATCTTTTTTATATTCATTTTTTGCTACTTTTAATTTAAATCATGTAACATATAAAAGGAATTCAGAGAAAAACTCAGAATATATTTCACTATGCTCTCATATATCCCTTGGAAAATTGTAAAATATGTAAGATTTTCAGATGGCCTTAAATTGCCATAAGGTATATGGAAATCTCAGTGTCATAGAAAATACAAATAATATATATAATATTTTTAAAACACTATCATATGCCAAATAAATTGATATCCAAACTTTACTTTTACTGCCTCTGCTTTATATGGAACTGTATATCGGTTCCATGGGCAAGAACAGAGATATTTACGAATGAGATTTTTTCCATGCCCTCTTCAGACACTCTAATCCCACTGGGACATTTCTGTCAGGGTCTATTTTTTTAGAGATGTTGTCCCAGTTCTTTGGCTCCCGACTTCAAGGAATTACAAACCAGGATGACAGACACTTAACACTTCCACACAAGCAGCTTTTACTGCAAGCTTATTAGCATAGGGGTATAAAGAGAAAGGTCATTTCCAGAGGGGAAACGGGTCTATCTCCAGGAGTGGAGAAAACCTGGGGTGTTATCACACTTCCACCTTATGATACACTAAATGGTAGGTGGAATATTCATTACTGTCCTCAGAAAGGGCTGGAGAGTTCTTAGAACTAAGGGCCCTCCACATTTTTATCCTTATAGAGTAATTGCCAGGGCTTGCCATGACAATTGTAATCTGTCATGGTGCTGATGGATGTGATTTTTACCATGTTAATGCCTGTCAATGAGGAAAAGTCACCTTTAGACATGAGCTCCTAGTTTCTGCAAATGCTCCTGGCCAGGAAAAGTCCCTAACTGCAAGTTCCTTCCTTTGCAGCTTAGTTTCTAAATGCTCATTGGCCTCCTTATTTTTGACCTCTTCGTCTTTTCCTCTGGTTAGCACTGCCAACCTACACGTGTCCCTAACAATTTCCAAGCTCTGATTTTTCAGCAGAAATAATTCTTTGCTTTATTTTCACAGGAAAGTGACAGAATGCAAAAATAATGGGTTTTACTTAAAATAGTTCATTCTATAGCACTTTTTCATGGGTAATTTTTATCAGGTGTGTACTTTTACTGTTGTTGGCTATGTATTGTACATGTTTGTTTATTTGGTAAATATACTTGGTCTGCATACACTCTGGGGATATTTTTACCTAAACAACATACATTGCAATATAAAGTATGATGATGAAGAAAAAAAGTATAGTGCTATGACCTTGTGCACATATATATTAAGTTTTAGGAACATTTAATTATCATTATCCAGTGTCCAAAAATAGTTGTAAAAATAAAGAAAAAAGAATATAGTATTTGGGATGGATAGCTGAAAGTAGAGATAGGAATACCTTACATAGAATCTCACAATACAATTGAGATAAATGGAAAATGTAAAAGTATTAGGGGGTTCTATTCAAATGTCAGTCACTGGATTAGACATCTAATTGACAAAGCATAAAATTTGTCAACTCACCCTGTTCTCTCTAATATGTGATTACAGCGGGTAGATATTCTTTTATAAATTGTGATCAAGAGTCATGGTGACTGTTTATTAAAATACCCTGATTGAATGGCGCACATACATGGATTAACTGTTTTCTAACTGGAGGATAAGAAATCAGCTGGTGAAAAACAGAGTTGAAGGGGTAAGGTCCTCTTGGGGGCTCTACCAGAACTTGAACTACAGCTTTTGGCCCTCTTTTTAAGAACGTGTGTGGAGTGACAATCTCACTGTACTATTAGCTCCACTGAAGTTAAGCTTCTAAATATAGGGTTAAAAATTCAGCTCTTTGAATTAAATCTTTGTGCTCTAGGTCCTCTTTATCTATCACTACTTCCTCAGAAAGGCAGTCAGACAAGGAAGAAGGGAGACAGAAAGGAAGAAAGGAGAACAGAAGGGGAAAAGGAAATAAGAAGAAAATGAGCAAAGAATGAAATCAGGAATTAGGGATAAAGAAGAGTAGGAAAAGGTGGAAAAATGAAAAGAAAAAGAAAAGGAAAGAAATGAAAGAGGAGAGAAGAAAAAAATTGTAAACTGATACTTATTGACTATTCATTCCAAAATTCTTCTTGGTGAATTCACATGGCCATCTCATTTAATCCTTACAGGAACTCTGAAATCTTAATCAATGCATGTAACATGCATGCCAAGCTATCACCTAAGCCCACACCTTAATAACAATCTGTTCCTGCTGTCTTATAGAGTCTGCCCTGGATCATGTGGCCCTGTCCTCATTAGCCAAGGTGGATGAGACAGGACTTGGACCACTTACCCTAGCTGGACTGAGTAGTTTCTTCCATAAGCATTTTTCTTGAAGTACCATGACTAATTGGTTTTCATTGAATGCTTGAATTGATAAAATATATTAGGTAAAAATTAAGGCAAATAAATCTCTGTGGGGACAAAGACACTTTGAAAGTGATTATATGAATGTTCTAGTTGTTCCGCGTTTTCAGCAATGCTTATTAACACCAATTTTTTTATTTTAGCCATTTTAATGGATGCGTAGTGCTTTCCATATTGTTATTAATTTGCATTTTCCTGATGACTAATGATGTTGAGCATCTTTTCATGACTTTATTGAACATTTGTATATTACCTTTTGCGAAGTGTTTGCTCAAATGTTGTCCATTTAAAATTAGATTTCTTATATTATTATTCAGTAAAAGTCTTCTATATATTCTAGATATGAGAATTTTCCATATATAATGAATATTTTTGCTCATTCTGTGTCTTTCCTTTTCGTTTTTAGTGGTGCATTTTGAATAGAAGTCTAATTTTGATGAATTCCATTTCATCACTTACTAGATGGATATTCAGTATCTGGATGGATGTGTGTTTTAATCTTTGCTTACTCCGAAGTTATAATATTCTTTCTATTTTCTTTATTAGTTTTAGAGTTGAGATCTTATTTTAGATCTATCATCGATTCAAGTTAATTTTTGCGTATGTTGTAAGGTAAGAGTTGAGGTTTGTTGGTTTTGTTTGTTTTTATATGCATGAGTATCTAATTGTTCCAGCCTTTTTTTTAATAAAGGAAAAAAACTCTTTGCCTGTTGAAATACTTTTCCACCTTTGCCATCGATTTCTGCTCACATTTTTATAATGTCCTTCATTCTATTTATTTTGAGTCTGTTTTCCTCTTCTTTTTGTATCTTCTTAGGATGGAAATATTATTGATTTTGATCTTTTTCTAATATAAAAAAGTTATTTCTCTCTCAACATAGTTTAGATGAATTCTATACGTTTTGACATATACTATTTCAAAATCCTTCCATTTTAATATTTCCTAATTCATTTTTGTTTTTATTTTTGAATTATGGGTAATTTAGAAATGTGTTATCTAATTTTCACATATGTGAAAGTATTCAAGATGTTTCTGATTTTCATGTCAAACTTAATTATTTGTGGTCAGAGTCCTACTCCGTATAATTTCATTTCTTTTAAATTCCCTGAGATTGATTTCATGTTCTAACATACCATCTATTATGCTGACTGTTTCACAGCAATTAGAACACAATCAGTTTTCTGCCGTTGTTGAGTAGAGTGTTTTCTCATTGTCATTTGAGTCAAATTGTTCGGTAACATGGGTCACAAATTATCTCAGTTTTAATTTCTCAAAAAAGGTCTTTTTCCCTTAATTTTAGAAGATTTTTGGATATAGAGTTCTAAATATGCAAGATATTTAAAGTACTTTTTCCACAGCATTTTAGAGATGCATTCCATTTTCTTTTGGCATGCTTAGTTTCTGATGTGAATACTAATGTACTGATGTCATTCTTACCCTTATTCTTCTGTGTGTAATATGAGGGTTTTTTTCTCCTGCTATTAAGATGTCTTTATTACTAGATTTCAAGAATTTTATTGTAATGCATCTTGACATGGTTTTCTTTGTTTGTCCCGCTTTGAGTTCACTGAGCTTCCTCCATTGCATTTATAATTTTCAGAGATTTAGAAAATTCAGTGTCGTCATATCTTCAAATATATTTTTGTCCTCCCTCTCTTTTCTCTTCATTTAAGACTCCAATTACTCCTATGTTAATTTACCTGATATTACTTCCTATGACACCTAGGGGTTCTTTTTTTTTCTTATTTTTTTCCTATGTTCTTCATAAAGGAAAGATTCAGTTGTTGGGTGTTCAGGTTCACAGATTTTTTGCTTCTGTAGTGCCTAACCTGTAAACTTTTAATTTCTGGTTTTGTTTATCTCTTTTTTATATCATCTCATACTTCCCTCATCATGCTTATATTTTCTTTTATGTCCTTGGACTTAGGGAGTATTATATTAACTATTTTAATATCATGCTTGCTAATTGTTTCCCTTTTATCATTTCTGGCTCTCTATTGCCTGATATTCTATAAGCTATGAGTTGCATTTTCCTATTTATTGTTTTATCTAGTAATTTTTATTGGATTCCACATTATGATTTTTGCATTGTTGAGTGCTGGTTTATATTTTAGCAATCTAAGAAATACAGGACTTTTGTTTCTATTTGGAAATTAATTAACTTGCAGATCCGTTTAAACTATTCAAAGCTTATTTTTAAACTTGTTTAAGGTGGGTCTAGAGAAGTCTATCCTCTAGGGCTAATTTGGCCAAATATTAATTGTAATCTTTCTGTTATAATTGCTACTGAAGGCCCTGCATATTAAATGGAGTCTCTTTTCTTTGACTGGTGGGAACTTAATTGATCTTTGGCACTCTGTGATCTCTGGAATTTGTCCAGCTTACTGGTAAGAACTTCTTATGGGTTCTTGTGGGGTTTTTGTTTGTTTGTTTTTACCTTTGTGGTTTTTTTTTAATTTCTATTCATATGTTCCATTTCTGTGTCAGAATCAATGTCAGAACTAGATTATTTCTTGCGTTGGTAATCAGCAGCAAACGGTTAATTTCTTCCCTATCCCCATTCTTAACCCTTCTCCTGTCGGTCTGTTTTGCTTTCCTCTTTTAACCTCTCACTAGTGCCCTCTCCCTCTGTATGGTCCCAGGTGAAATTTAAGGTCCAGAAGAGACCCACAAAAATAGTAAATTTTCTGCCACATTTTTTTTAATTGATCTTTATGTTATATAAATTATATTTCTTATTTTTCTTTCCAGGCTTCTTGATACTTCTCTTTATATTTGTTACTTATATTATTATTTCTCCTTATACTGTTTGATACTTTTTCTTGTAATAATTGTTTCTTCCAATTAATAAATCACACATTAATTGAAAATAGAGAGAAAAAATTCCATCAATTTGATTTTCAGGGGTATATTGACTACATCCTGTATTTATTTTCAGATTAACACTTTTGATTTCCAACCCTGAACCCTTCATATATAAAAAAATACATGATATTAGAGCAGGTAAGTTTTGTTATCTGGTTCAATTTTAATTTGATTATGTAGACATACCTTGGAATAATATGAAAGCTGTAATTGTTTATAAATAGCTTTCAAATTATAATGTTTTTACTGAAAATGTGATTTATATTTTGAGAAGCAATTAAATAGCTAGATAATATAAGAAGCAGGTGGTGACTGAAGGCTTTTGATCTATCAATTTACAAAAATACACAGTTATCTCATTAAATGCATATTTATAGATAAAAATTCAAGCCTAGGATAAAATAACTAATGGTAGGTTTTCATTTCTTTATACTTTTTGTAAAAATTCAATTCCTTTTTAAATTTTCTACTTAGACAATGGAATAATTCATCCTTATCATAGATTATTTTTATGAGTATTATTTAACAGCTAGAAGATAGAATATATGTAAATGCTGTGTGTTATCATCATATATAATTCATTGCACAGCTGAGCTTTAGTCACAATTCAGATTCACTAAGGAACAATGAAACTTCATCATTAATAAATCATCAAATTGTCTTCTAATGAGAACAGATTTTTATTTGTGCTTTTCATATAAAATCTTCCATTATACAGCCTGTGATAAAGATGCTCTAATATGATGGTCTAAATGCTTGCACCATCAGTCACAATTGCCTGTTGCTGTACAACAAACCACCCCCAAACTCAGTGGCTTAAAATAATAGCTACTTGATTGCTCGTGATTCTGTGGGTTGACAATGCAGGCACCACTCAGCGGGGGCAGCTAATTTCTGCATTTGTGGTCATTGGGAATGTCAGCTGGGGTTATCTAGTCCCAGGAGGCCCCAAGCACATTGAAGCCTAGAGATGGCCTCTTCAGTTCTTTTTATGGAAGTGGCATTACACTGTAATTAGTGTGTTTTCTCCCTAACTTCTATTTAGAAGAGGTTCTCTCAGCAAAACCTCAAAAAACCCGTCAATAGTTTGGTTCAATCACATGTGTGGAGCCTTAGTGCCAATGGCTGGCAAATATGTGACAGCCCCACCGGGCCTCTCTCCACATGCTTTCTTTCCGTTAGATCTCTTACCCTAAAGGAGTCTATCCTGAGCTTCTGCACAGGCAGCAGTGTCCTGAGAAGGCAAGAACAGAAGCTGTTAAGCAGTCCTCTTAACTCCCATGTTCCGAAGTCATACAACACGACTTCAGACATAGTCTGTTGTCACAGCAAGTCATAAAAAACAACCTGCTTGAACGGCTGGAAAAATAGACTCTGCCTTTTAAAGGAGAAGAATTTCTGGTATATTATATCTACCACACTGTCTTATTTTTAAACCAGTATTTTATGGTAAATAATACCATGAATTCCCCCTCCCCGCCCATACACACACACACACACACACACAAGAGCTTTTCAAAATCCCCATCCCCAAATGTAAATCCCTCTTCAATATTAATGCTTCTGAAAAGTTTTGAGAAAGAAAGAAGAATCTCAACATGTTTATGTAAATCCAAAGGGTGGTAGGGAAAGACACTTTTTTGAGTTAGAAGTCCCTATTAGGTTGAATTCTCAGTTCTATCTCATATTAAGCATGTAATTTCTCTCATTCATTCTTTCCTTAATAAAATAGAGAGGTAAGACTTGCACCTGGATTACAGAAATATATGAATCCTGCTAAGAAATGTAAATAATTTATAAGGAAAATATTTAAATGCAAAAAGTGTTACACAAGCGTAGGGTGGTGTTTTCATGCCTGTGATACGTCCAGTTTGGGCCATGCTTACTATAGGGAATTTGGGATGAAAACACACCATATGCAACTATTGTATGTCTCACTGCTACAGATGGCCTCTTCAGTTCTTTTTATGGAAGTGATGTCGCCTTGTAATTGGTGTCAGTTTTCTCCTAGACCTCTATTTAGGAGAGGTCCACTCAGCAAAACCTCAAAAAAACCTGTCAATGGATTAGACCAGAATTCTAATAGTGTTTCTGGTTCTTTGTTGTAAAAGAGAAGATTTAGTGAGTGAAATCTACTCTGAATATGACCATATATTTTGATGACCCTCTGCATTTCACTCTGCTGATGGATGTTTACACAGTTAAACCCGGGACATTCTCCTTGTGTATTTCTTGTAGACTTTGCAGATTGTCAGTTACTTCCCTCTCCTTCCACATGGTTCTCTGAGTATACTCAAGAGGTTTTCACATATTTTATTTTATTCTTTCCTTGCAAATACTAGGATATATCATTAAAATTTCCATTTCTGGATTAGAAAACTAAAGTAAAGGCATTCAGTAAAAGTTCTCAATAGAATGATATTGATTTTTTTCATGCTTTAGCAATGAAAATCTTTGCAATTGTATTAACAAATTTTTTAAAAATAAACATTTTTTAAAAAGTACAATAGTACTATATGTAAATTGTAGAAATGTATAAGATAAAGAGGTAACAAAAAATAAACAAAAAAAGCAATGATCACATTACTAAGGTAAGAGTACTATTCAAATTATTGTATGTGTATATCTCCGGTGTATTTAAATAAATGTGTGTATGAACCCTCACATACACAAAAGCACCTACATAATATAGCTTATACTGTGTATATGTCCTTTTATATGTTTTAACACATCATAAGAATTCTTACATGTTATTAGAAATTTGTAATCAATGCATTTTAAATTCTGTATAATATATCATTCCATAAATAAAGTGAAAGTCATTTAACTTAGACATACTTAGATGTTAGGTTGTTTTCTATCATTTGACATGAAATTCCAATATAAGTTTTTGTTCATATATTATTATTAATATCTCCATTTATGTCATGATAGTCTTTCTATAATGGCTTTATTGACATAATCCACATCATAAGTTCATCCATTTAAAATGTACAATTTAATGGATTTTTTTCTACAGAGTTGTGCAAATATTATTTTAATACAATTTAGAACATTTGTGTTACCTCCAAAAAAAGAGTTCTAAAAAAACCTCATGTCTATTTGCAATCACTCAAGCCTAAGACAACTTAATTAATCTTTACATCTCCATAGATTTCCCTATTCTGAACACTTGTAACTGGCTTCTTCCACTTACCATGATGTATTTAAAGTTCATCATGTAATTTGCTTCAGAATTTCATTTAGTTTTATTGAAGAATCATATTTCATTGCATGGATATATTACATTTTATTTATTCATTCATGAGTTAATGGGCACTTTTTCCTACCACTTTTTGGATGTTACTTCTATTGTGAACACTTATGTACATGTTTTTACATGTGGATATATGTTTTCATATTTCCAGAGAAATTGCTATGTCATATGATGACTCCTTGGCTAACATTTTATCTGCCAAAATTTTCAGAGACTGCCCTTTTGCATTAGCAAGGATAGATTGTTAGGTACTGGAATACTGGAATAATGGTTGCAACTATTACAAAAACTCGTGGTACATACTGGTAGCTTGCTTTCATAAAAAACATCTGCAAATATATCCATTTGCTCCCTAAGAATTTCTCATAGTCTCTTCATCACTGAAAATTACCTTTAAAATAAGTGTTAATTTGAAACAGAAAGGCATTTTGTCAAAAGGAATGAATAATTACCATTAAGATCATATAGTGTTTAGGCTTATTAAAATGATAAATATCTTCTGTAATTTTTATTTTTTATCTTTTTCTATTATCAGTTTTATTATTATCTAGTAGAAATGTTCACAATTTATAATTTATTTGAAAATTTTAAGTGTGTATATATATATATATATATATTCTTTTGAGACAAGGTCTCACTCTGTTACCTGAGCTAGAGTGCAGTGGTGTCACCATAGCTCACTGCAACTCCTGGGCTCAAGTGATCCTCCTGCCTCAGCCTCCCAAGTCAAGTAGATGGGATTTCAGGTGTGTGGCACCACGCCCAGGTAATTTTTTTTTTTTTTTGTAGGGACAGGGTTTCCCTCCTGCTTGAGCTGGTTTTGAATGCCTGGCCTCAAGCAAACCTCCCACCTCAGCCTCCCAAAGTGCTAGAATTACAGGCATGAGCCACCATTCCCAACTATTAATGGTATGTTTTCATGTAAAGTGATTTATATTTCCATTTATTAATTTTTTCAATCTTTATTTTGGCATTTCAATCTTATTTTGTTTAATATATTTTTTAAATTGAACTTTTCTTAATTTTTATTTTTCATTTGTATAAATTTAAGGGGTACAAGTGCGATTTTGTTACGTGGATATTTTGCACAGTGGAGAAGTCAGGGATTATAGTATATCCATCTCAAAAGTAATTTACATCATACCCATAAATGGTTTTTCATCACCTACTTTCCCTTACCCTCCTACCCTTGCAAATCTGATGTCTATCATTCCATACTCTATGTCCATATGTACACATTATTTAGATTCCACTTATAAGAAAGAACATGTGCTGTATGACTTTCTGTTACTGAATTGTTTCACTTAAGATAATGACCTCCAGTTCTATCCATAAAGCTGCAAAAGACATGGTTTCATTCTTTTTATGGCTGAATAGTATTCCTTTGTGTGTATATAGTACATTTTCTTTATCCAGTCATCTGTTGGTGGGCACTTAGGTTGATTCCATCTTTACTCTTGTGAATAGTACTGTGATAAAATACCAGTGCAGGTATCTTTGTGATATAATGATTTATTTTCCTTTGGGTAGATACTCGGCAGTTGGATTACTGGATCAAGTGGTAGTTTTATTTTTAGTTATTTGAGAAATCTCCATGTTTTACATAGAGATTGTAATAATTTACATTCCCATAAACAGTGTATAAGTGTTCCCTTTTCTCCACGTCCACACTGACATATGTCATTTTTGACTTTGTAATCATAGCCATTTTGACTGGTATAAAATGATATCTCATTGTGCTTTGAAATTGCATTTCTCTGATGATTAATGATGTTTAGCATTTGTTTTCATTTGCTTGTTAGTCATTTGTATGTCTTCTTTTGTAAAATGTCTATTCCTGTCTTTGACCACTTTTTAATAGGATTATTTGCTTTTTTGTTGTTGTTGAGTTGTTTGAGTTCCTTGTAAATTGTGGATACTGGTACCTTATAGTTCAAAAAATTTGCAAATATTTTCTCCCATTCTGAAGGTTTCTGTTCATTCGGTTGATTATTTATTCTGCTGTGTAGAAGTTTTTTCTTTTAATTAAGTCCCATTTCTCTATTTTTTTCTTTGTTACTTATGCTTTTAAGGTTTTAGTCATGAATTCTTTGCCTAGACCAATGTATCCAAACATTTTCCTAGTTTTCTCTAGGTTTTCTTCCTATATTTTTAAAGTTTCAAATCTTACATTTAAGTCTTTAATCCATCTTGAGTTGATTTTCCTATATGGTGAGAAAAATTCAGTTTCATTCTTTTGCATATAGCAATCCAATTTTCCCAGCACCATTTTTTGAAAAGGGTGTACTTTCCCCAGTGTATGTTTTTGTTGCCTTTGTCAAAGGTCAGTTGGCTGTAGATATGTGGTTTTGTTTCTAGGTTCTCTATCCTGTTTCATTGATCTATGAGTTGTGATACCAAGACCATGCTGCTCTGACAACCATAGCCTTGTAGTGTAATTTGAAGTCAGGTAATGAGATGACTGCAGCTTTGTTCTTTTTGCTTAATATTGCTTTGGCTATTTGGGTTCATTTTTAGTAGGGTTTTTTTCTAATTCTGTGAAAAATAGTGTTGGTATTTTGATAGGAATTGTATTCAATTCAGCCACATTCAGCCATGTGGCTTTGGGCCACATGGTTATTTTAATGATATTAATTCTTTTGATCTGTGAACATGGGATTCCATTTGTTTGTGTTGCATACAATTTCTTTCACCAGTGTTTTGTAATTTTCCTTGAGATCTTTCATCTCCCTGGTTAAATACATTTGAAGGCATTTTTTTACAGTAATTTTCAAGGAATTGCCTTCTTGATTTGATCCTCAACTTTATTGTTGCTGGTGCATAGAAATGCTACCAATATTTGTATGTTGATTTTGTATTCTGAAACTTTACTGAATTCATTTTTAAAATCTAAGAGTTGTTTGGTGAAGTCTTTTGGGTTTTCTAGATATAAGATTATATTCTCAGTCAACAGAGATAATTTGACTTCTTCCTTTTCAATTTGGATGCCTTTCATTTCTTTCTCTTGCCTGATTGCTTTGGCTAGACTTCCAGTATTATGTTGAAGAGGGGAGGCAAAAGTCACATCTTTGTCTTGTTCCAGTTCAAAGAGGGCATGCTTTCAACTTCACTATTCAGTATGATGTTAGCTGTGAGTTTGTCACATATGGCATTCATTATTTTGAGGTATGTTCCTCCTATGCCTAGTTCATTGAGGGTTGTATCATGAAGCAATGATGATTTATCAAATGCTTTTTCTGCATCTATTGAGATGATCTTATGGTTTTTACCCTTAATTTCGTCTATGTGATGAATCAAATTTATTGATTAATGTATGTTGAACCATCCTTGCATCCCTGGAATAAAACCACTTAATCATGATGTATTATCCTGTTGATGTGCTGTTGGGTTTTGTTTGCTAGTATTTTGTTGACAATTTTTAGAGATCCAGGCACCTCATATGCTCTACATTGACTTCACAAGAGATATGGATCATTACTGCCTAATGGGGATAAAAGTCATGGCTCCCTGCTTAGCCTTTTCTGATACCACCCTGGTGAGGTGTGAAGAATGTATTGACTGTCTTGTTACAGTTTGACCAGGTTAGAAATCATATTTATAAATATTATCTGATGATGATATCCGTTTAGCACATCAATCAATCTAAGCTTGTAGTTTTAAGTGTTATAATTCTGCAATTGACATAATAATAAATACAGTGCATCAAGAATCATATCAATGCACATAGACAAAAACAGCCCCAACAAAAGCCTGCTCTAAATCTAAAGAACCAGGAATGAACAACCTAACTAGATAGGAACCTTGTACACAATAACCACTCAATTCCAGTGGTCAAACGCCACAGAAAAAAATGTGGCTCCACCTTTCCATGTCAAAAAAGGCCAAGTACAGAGCCTTGATTTTTTGGATGGGGGAGGGGAAAGAAGTCAGATGGAGTAAAAGAGAGATGAGACAGCCTGTCGATACTCCTATCAAGCTCATCTCATTGAAAAGTATATTTATCATACCAAAGACATTTACTTTATGTTTTCCACTTTGATTAAAAATTTTGCCATTTTTTTTTCTTTTTGCAATTATTTACTTCCATGGGTAATGGAGAAGTAAGGGATAGAAGTAAGGGATGTAAATATTATGTTTATTCTGATATCTTACCTAACATGTCTACAGATGTTTATTCATAGGATTATTTTTCAATGTAATAAAGAAAACTAAAATACAACATGCATTGTTAACCAAATGTACCTTAATTCAAACTTGTACATATTTCTTAGCTCTCTTTTATGTTTTTCTATGTCATAATTAACATCTAACAAATATTACTAACTTATTAAACTTGGGGGCATAAACTATACCCCCAATATACATTTTATGGTTTTTTCTTTGTTAGTAAGTGAAGAGTTTTCTTGGGTTGAAACAATTTTCTCAGTTTCTCCTTTGCATTATTCAACTTATACTTTACTACTTAATAAAAGATAAGAATTGTATCTATTGTCCATATTGCATGTTCTACTTCTCTCTAACTCATTTTTAAATCCTGCTAATATGAATGGTGGTTTGTAATCTTTAAGATGTCTCATGTCTGAAGCAGGTTAAAAATGAATTCAGTTTTGAATATGAATGATCTTGTTAAGGAACACCCTAGTCAATTGATATCAATTAATATCTTCTCTCAAGTTAAGAAAAATAGTTAAGAGGAAACATTAAGCTTAATCAAAGCTAATTCTACTCTAATAACTGCTTTTCTGACAGTTATTCAAGTGACCTGGAAAATAAAACAGTGAAGGTCATTTAAAATTAACATTATACAGTTATTTACTATTCCTGACTATTAAAACCTTTTAAAATACATGAAACGTCTCATGTAATACTTACAAATGACAACCACACTTTCAGAGAATAAATCTAAAGACCTTTTTTTCCTTTTTGAAATGCAATTTTTATTAATTATAAACAAACTTAGATGAATTAAATAAATAGACATGGATATCTATAGTTTGGTAGTAACCCTCAATGTAAGTCTTATTACACTACAGAGCTGTAGAATCTTCCAGTGTTAAAAATATGCTCTGAATATGTTAGAAATAAATACAGCTGAATTTTTTGCAATGATATCCCTAGAGGATAGATTCCTGAAAACTCTTAAAACATCCTTGTCACAATATAAATACTATCAATATATGGGATGGACATGGTTGATGTCAAAGATTTACTCTGATTTTTATTCCTAGGATAAAACCATAAAGAAATCCCATATAACAAAGGGAATTTTAATGACATTTTAAGTAATATCCATTTGCAATAAAAATTAACAATGCAATTTAATGTATCTTTGATTCCTTTGTCATTTACAGTTTTGATGACAATATCCCATTTAGGATATGAGTGAAGGTAATCATTGATTAGGGAGAAACATATGAATATAGATTATAATTGAGAAAAATAACCTTTCCATTCATTTTTCACCTGAAGTTCACATACCTTAGACTTTGAAGTAATATGTTAGTTTTACTGTCTATGTGAATCCATGTGGATATATTAACTAGAGCAACATGTCTCAAAAAATATTTTATGCAATTGTAATTCTTTAAGACAGATGATCAGTGAAAATCAGTTTTTATAAACAATTCAAATTTGGGAAACACAGGATTCTAGAAAATGGCGGATTAGGGGTGGCCTGGCTCTCTGCTCTCAGAGTCAGAGGCAAAATAGTCTGTCTTCTGCATGAGGGTGAACTCAACTTCCACAGGACCAATTTCGTAGACCTACAGAGAAACAGCGTGGGACATTGGACACTGGCGGAAAACAGAGGTGACACAGAAAATTTCTCGCGGAGCCCAGAGAGTCGGACGCGTGCCTCAGGTGGGGACTCTGGACCCCGGCCTGGCCGGCTGCAGCAGCTGCTGTGGGGCATTTTTGACTCCCGGGTGGACAATCCTTCCCCCACAACGCCCCACACCTACGCAGACAGGGAAGTGGCTGAACTCCGCAGGAAGCGGTGGTGCAGGCAGAGGGGCTGAGCTGAGTAAAAACTGGAGTAGGGAACTTTTTGAACTCTCCAGCATGCTCCTCTGAACCTGCCCAGAGTGGGGGAGGACCCTAGCTGAGCGGGCGCTTCCCCCTGCCGCGGGAGTGAGTGCGGAAAGTGCTTGCTCATGGCGGGAGGCTTCCAAGACTAGGACGGGGAGCGTATACCTTGGAGGTGACGCTGCCCTGGGAACTCGCTGAGGGTTTAGCAGGCACTGGAGGGACAGAGCCAGTGTTCTTCCATGCAGCTGAACAGTTGGGACTCAGAGGGCCAGGGTAGCTGTGGGCTGGGAGCACAGATTGGAAGCTGCCCGTGGTCCCTACCGCTCCCCCTGCTCCGCGGGCGCCTGCCACATCAGCTTTAAATTGGTGGTGGGATGGCTCTAACTAGGTGGTGGGTTGCCTTCCCGTGGCCTGGGGACTCTAAGTATTGCTCTGGAGGAGGGGTCACAGTCCTCCTTCCTGTTCTAGCCCGGACAAGCAGGTTTGGCATTAGAACACCGGGGGAAAATAGAAGGTTAGATTCCTCTGATCCCCCAATCCAGCAAAAGCTCCTCCCATTCCTGCAGCTCAGGCTTGGCGTCTGAAGGGGTGGATAGAGGAGTGTGTTGTCATTCACCCCTGACATCCCAGGCTAGCCTTGGGTGGTTTCCCACCCCACCCGGAGATCTGCACTCTGGGCCAAGGGAGCAGAACCCAACCAGGCAGGGCAGAGTTACGAGGGAGATTACCTCACTAGTTGTGACCTGGGAAGACACTGCTGACTGCCCTCTC
>CAUYRT010035447.1:0-35100 GCA_963574885.1 Lepilemur ruficaudatus | reverse complement strand
GAATAAATCTTCCTTCTTTCAGTAAAGCTTGTTTTCTTTGTGGTTTCTCTGGGTTGGATTTTAAGATCCTCAAGGACAGGAACTTGTTCTTTCTTTTTTTTTTAAACCCCTAAAGCATTTTATACTGTGTATTTTTTTTTTTAAAAAAAAAACCTCTTTAACACTTTTAAATTTTGACAGTCACTGTGGTTTCCTAGTCAACAGCCATTCCCCACTTCTGTGCCAACAGCACCCTGATCCTGTTTACCTACTTGGTGGCGATGGACCGTAGAAAGGAGGAGAGTCCTCCCCCAGCCCAAGGGACAAATGGTTTAGACCAGTTTGGGCAACCCAACCTTCTCACCTGTGAGTGATTTGGAGTGGGGCTTGTAACCCGATTCCAGCCAATGAGATCTGAGGGGAGGTTTGTTTGGCCTTGGGGAGACTTTTCTCTCTCTGATATAAAGAGGGAGACATAGGAGAAGAAGCCCTCCCTACTTCTCAATTTTTAATACATGAGGACATGATGTTCATAGCTGTGGCAAACTCAAGGGACATCCAAAAGAACCGAAGAAGGTGGAAGCAAGTTAATGATACTGTTTAGCTATTGCATTCACCAGTGCTGGAAATTACTACTGGACTTCTGGTCATGAGAGTTAATAAATACCCTCATAATTTTGGACATTTTGTAGCTGGTAGCCAGAATCATGCTAACTGAAGCAGCGCTTTAAAAAGGTCTTTCCCGTTATCTCCTTTGATTCTGCTAACAATCACCTGCTAACAATCAACAATCACCTGCTAACAATCATCTGCTAACAATCAACAAACACCTAAGGCAGGTGTTATCTGTAGTCCACAGAAGACATTGAGATTCAAAATATCGAACTGACATGACTAACATCATAAAGCTAGTAGGTAGCAGACCTAACATTAATATCATAACTTTGATGACCACTTACGTAATCTTTTTCATGCCCTTGTTGCTTAACTTACGAAGAGAAAGGACCAGTAAAGAGTTGCTGAAATGAGTGATGCTGCAGTTTTTGGAAATTCCCTTTAATCTTCCGGCAGATTCTCTTGAATGTCTTTCACTTCTGCTAAAGCCCCGTCTCATCCTAACACCTTGGCAGAACCCATGTTACTGTGCCCAGACATAAAGATTTGAAAGGAAATTCTTCTTCACATTTGTCCTATATTTTTCTGCCTTCCACTGGTTTGTACTGAAAGTTCAGTCTGCTGTTAATTCTAATAGAATGCACCTGTTCAGAGAACCGCCCTGTTATTCAAGAGCTTAAATGGCATACAGCCTCCCAGGGGAATACTTGCCCTTTCTCTGTCTGATCATCTATCTCAGCTGGGCACGGACAGGTGCGATTCCCGTTTCCATTTCCGTAGGAAAGGTTCAGCCTCTCTTCTTCGCTGTGGCTCTGACTGAGAGCCAGTGACCAGCCCTGGGTCCTACCAGGCCCACTTTCATGCTGCTTAGACTTCACCAATGTCTACCATTTAAAGCCCTGCCCTCCACCTCATAAACTACTTCTGGGAGCAGGTATGATTACTATTTCTGTGTTAACATGGGTTTTTCAAGAAATGAAGCCTGTGGCAAAACCTCACAAACTAATGCTTCACGGGGGGTGCAGTCCCAGGCTATGTGGAGTAAAAGACATTGCATGCATTACCAGGCTGGCCATAGCTTTGCCGTACACTGGTTTCTACTCTTGCAGAACATTTTTAGGAAAGTTATGTAGAACTACCATGTATCAGAATTGCTCGTAGAAGAAGAAAAAGGGTAAACAATTTATTTGCTGGATTTTTCCTCGTCTCCTGTCTTATATGGGTCCAAGTTCACCCACTAAGAGAACAACTCATGTGTACTTCCAGATTGTGTTCTGTTTGCCAGGCAGCAGCCTCAAGGAAAGCCAGAGATGTAAGCTTTAAGACAGGATCATAGGTTGAACTTTCTTGTCCTAGTAATTGCTGCCACACATGAAGTCTATGACGGGCCCCTGCTAGCATTTGACACCTGTCTCTGGGGCTACTCTCGCTGGCTAGGAATCAAAGCAAGTGGTCAAAAGTGGGCGTGGGGGTTTTGTGAGCTAGGCTTACTGGATTTGAGTGATGCAGAAACTGGATTTAAACCCAATCTGTGTTCTCAACAGGCTGAAACAGATCTCTTTCTCTTTTCTTTCCTTTTCTTCATTTTGAAGGGCTTGGGTCTCCCTCAGAGGCTGGTATTCTCCTTCCTGCTTCACAAGTGCTTACCTGTTCCTAGAGCCATGGGTAGATGGGTCAGTGCTTATTTTCATGGGTGAATAAATTCAGCAATTCCTATTATCCCAAGCACATGCAAATTATACAATCCTATTTTGTATCTTCACTGCACAGAACACTCTTTAACTATAAGAGAATGAATTGATTTTAAGTATTTGAGATCTTCTTGGTATTGGCTAATTTGTGTTACTACAGTCATTAGATTTTATCAGAGCAAAATGAAAATCTAAAATGGGTTTTTTCTTGCACAGTGTGTTTTGTTGGGTAAGCTGGAATTTTGATTTTCTCTATTGCTTTCATAAAACACACATAAACTGATGAGTTTAAATTATACTAAATCCAATAGGGATTGAATTCACTAGATTAGTTCAAGGGGAAGGAGATGAGGTTGAAGAAGATACAATTCAGATTATCAAATGGTTGTTTTAGTTCTGGGGCAGAGTTTTGAATTATGGTCTTTTTTTTTTTTCTTATCTAAATTTTCCTATGCTTTTGGAAACTTTTAACAAAAGATTTGCCGTCCTTCAATAATAAGCCAAGCTTGACTGATAGAATTTCTTCTCTGTCAAAATGTCTCAGCAATATATCTGGAAACACAGGCCTGTAAGGGCAGATCTGGAGACATTAAGCTGATTTAAGTCCTGATATCAGCAGCAATATCGAGCTGCGTTCCTACTACTGCTCGTCATCCATAAATACAATTCAACCAATGGTCCTTGGGGAAAAGTATCACATTTTCCCTAAGAAGCCCAGGAATCCCACTCACTGTTGCAGGGACAAGTCTCGGGCTTGTTATGCCATGTTTCTATTTTAGCTGCGTATTGCAATATGTTGCCCAGGCTCCTTGTGACATGCTTGTGACAGAACTGGAGTATTTCAGCTACCGCCATAACCACAGCCCTGGGGTGACTTATGATTTTGGTGAAATGCTCTGAGTTTTGATGAACACTGTTAAAATAGTTTTTGAAGAAGAGTGGCTGCTAGGGAAAAAAAATCAACTATAGATGATCTTGTAGGTGTAATAATAATTCACTTTGGAATACTAGAAACAGCATGGTGTCTGGGTTTAGACACATTGAAGTTTTATTTCTGTCCTCATCGTTTATTAACTTTTTGTGCCAGAGTGTGATTTCAAAATTTTCTGAACCTTGATTTTCTTCTCTGCAAAATGGGAATACTAATAGTAGCCTCAAGGGAGTATTGTGAAGATGAAATGAGAAACTGTATGGAACTGTCAGGCTCATTGTCTGACACATGGCAGGCATTCAAAGAGAGTTCTACCTCTCTGCTTCCTTTTCCTCCGTCGCCCAGTACGCTGTCCCCCAGCATTCCTACAGACCAGGTATGCTGTGGACTGTTGATTGGAGTACACGATAGTTATTCCTGATCACCTGTCTACATGCCTTCTACTGTTCATGCTGGAAAAACCATAGAGTTCCTTTCACCGCCTCCCTTGCATCTGGTGATAGAGAATATACTTCTGGCCAAAAGAACAAAAAAGGAATTCTCATGAGAGTTTTCAGGGAAATTTTTTGCTTGATAGATAGACAGACAGAAGCAGCTGGAAACTCTTTTCTTCCTACATTGAATGTCTGGGTCTGTAATGACAAATTACAACAGCCACAGGAAATTAACACAGTTAGCTATCAAAAGATTTTATAATTTTATTTTGGGGTGTGAGTAAAATGATAACTGATACTTATCAAATGCCCTCTATGAACAGGCAACCACCCTCACCACTGCGTGGATGATCTCATTGAGTCCTCACAGCAACCTCAGAGGCAGGTGCTCCTGCTACCTCCATTGCATAGCAAGCAGAGCAGCTCCAGGGAGGGCTAAGGGACCTACCCAAAGTCACACAGCGAGGGAGCGCTGGAGATAGAACTGAACTCGAGTAGCCATTCTAGCTCTGCTGCTGGAGAAACAATGGGCTTGCTGTATGTTCTCAGTTATGTCTCCGAGTTGAGTTAAGTAAAATAACTGTGTAGTACTGACATCTGTAACTGGGAATAACTACCTCCTCAAGAACATTCCCTCACAGATTAGAAAATAAGTGGCTAATGTGAGGCAGATGCCTAACTGAGCACCAAATCCGGGAAGATGCTAAGACACACGGCCTCGCCTCACTGGGCTCACCGGCTTCCTCAGAGGCAGCCTCTCTGCTCGCTGTCTGCCGTCATCGCTCGTGAAGCTGTACCGCACGGCAACTTAGCCATTTATCCAAAAGTTCGTAACTTCTAAAAGATTTCATAGAACAAAATGTAAATTAAGATTATCTGTAACTTTGAATGATCTACATTGTCATTTTTCTTCGCATGTCTAAATAATTGGCAATAAATAGAAAAATTGAAATCACTATTTTCAGTAACCTTCACAACAGGGTTGCTAAATTACCTTATACCTCTGCTGAAAATTTCCTTGGGTATTCTTTCTAATTAGCTTATCCATATTCTAAGTGTGATAGTGTCATAGCCTCTGATGATAAAGCGTGTGTTTCATTAGCACAAAGTCCACTTATTTTAAGGCTAAGATTCTCTGACATTTATTATTTCTTATTTTTAATTAGCCTACCTATACCCTCTCCTGTCTAAAAAGAATAGCTGAAGAGAAGTTCTATTACCTCCTAATGTTCTATATGAAGGCCATGTGATAGACTGAGTCATTGACATCTGTTTTTATTTTTTAAAAGACAGGGTCTCACTGTATTGCCCAGACTAGCCTCCAAATCCTGGGCTCAAGTGATCCTCCCACCTCAGCCTCCCAAGTAGCTGGGACTACAGGTATGTGCCGCTGTGCCTGACTTTTACTGAATCACACTGACCTCTCCATTGTATCATAGTCACTAATCTGTTTTGTTTGTTTTTCTTTTTTTGAGACTGGGGTCTTGCTTTGTTGCCCAGGCTGGAGTATAGTGGTATGATCATAGCTCAATGCAGACTTGACTTTCTGGGATCAAACGATCCTCCCACCTCAGCCTCCTGAGTACTTGGGACTGCAGGGCCATGTCACCACACTTGGTGACTCATTGACATCTTAATTTGTGCATTTTATTTTTCTTCAGGTTTTTTTTCTTCTCTCACTTAATCCAGTGACATAGGTCCTTATAGTTCCTTACCCTAGCGATTTTGCCCAGGAATAGTAGAAATATTTTCATGTTAATTGTTCTTCCTTCTTTTGTAAAAGACTAAACTACTTGTCTAGGAACCCTGGTTAGATCCTCTGCATGAAATTTTCCTGTGAAGACTGAAAAAGTGACTGATGTAAGCAATATTCCAAGTAATTTATCAGTACAGCATTAGTTAACATAGATGGTATGTACAGTTAACATAGATTTTAGTGTGTTTGCAGTGAAAGGGTATTTATATCATGTATTCAAACAGACAGATTTTATTTTTTTGCAGTATTTTTTAAATTTCAAAATATTACGGTTATATAAATGTTTTTGGTCGTGTGGATCACTTTTGTGATGCTTGAGTCAGAGCTATAAGTGTGCCTATCACCCAGATAGTGTTGACTATACCCGTTAGGTAGGTTTTGCCCATCCCCTCCCACTTGTCTCCCTACTTGCTTGATTTCCACTGAGTTTTACTTCCCTCTGTGCACATGTGTGCTCATTGGTTAGTTTCAACTTAATAACGATTACATGTGGTGTTTCTTTTCCCATTGTTGAGACACTTCATGGTATCAGTCTCCAGTTCATCCAAATTGTTGCAAAAAGGCATTAATTCACCCTTTTTTATGGCTGAATAATATTGCATGGTATACATATACCACATTTTGTTAAACCACTCATGAATTGATGGGCACTTGGGGTGTGCCCATATCTTTGCAATTGTGAATTGTGCTGCAATAAACATTCGAGTGCGTGTGTCTTTTTGATAAAATGACTTTTTTTTTCCCTTTGGGTAAATATCCAGTAGTGGAATTTCTGGATTGAATGGTAGGTCTACTTTTAGTTTTTTGAGGTATTTCTGTATGACTTTCCATAGAGGTTGTACTGGTTTACAGACCCACCAACAGTGTGTAAGTGTTCCTTTCTTTCTGCATCCATGCCAGCACTTTTGCTTTTGGACTTTTTAAGAAAAGCCATTCTGACTGGGGTAAGGTGATATCTCACTGTGGTTTTAATTTGCACTTCCCTGATGATTAATGATGCTGGACATTTTTTCATTTGCTTGTTGGCCATTTGTCTATCTTATATTGAAGAGCTTCTATTCATGTCTTTTGCTCACTTTTTAACGGGGTTGTTTGGTTTTTTCTTGCTGATTTGCTTGAGTTCCTTGTAGATTCTGTTTATTAACCCTTTATTGTATGTATAGCTTGAGAATATTTTCTCCCAGAAAAAAGAAAAAACAAACAAACAGGCAGTTATTAACACAATGTTTTTATTCACAGTGGGCTCAAAGATTTTTTCTTAAATAAAAATACTGTCAATACTTCATGAAAATAGAGATAATTGATGCTTTTTGGCATAGACTTAGAGTCCTATAGCTTAATTCATCAAGATTTTTGCTGTTATAAATTTGTCTATTGTTTTCCCCTTGTTTAGTTTGAATTAATTTTAAATATGGGATAAAGGGAATTACTTTGTGTGAAAAATCTTACTCCCTTAAGTAGACAAATAATTAGTCATTGGCCTATTTGAAGAACTCTCTTCCAAAATGTTGCCCTAAGAAACATCTGGATTTAATTTGTGAGAAATGCACACACAAATAGAAAAAAATGGAAATTCAATCTTCTGCACTCTTTTGTGCATTTTAAAAAACTGCTGACACTCCTTTAAAATCAGTCACTGAGAAGTGTTTTTGATCTATATTCAGAATCTATGTGACTATGTTAATAATGTTGAAATTCTCTGTATAAAATTTCCATGTTCATTGGTTGCGATGGACCCATGTAATTCTGTTTTCTTAAGTCTTGAAAAACAGACACTTTTAAAATGGGTTAAACTAAAAACAGCTTGAGTTCTTCATGATTAGACTTGAAAGATTCCAGGTCTCCGTATCATAGTGACATTGTCTTTTGCTGAACTATCTCCAGTATCACAAAACAGCTATTTAATAAAGCAAAGACAACTATATCATTATAGAACTCATTGCAGTGAGGTAGAGCACCATCTTGATGGAGTTTCAGCAATACCTGCTAAGAGGGGGATGAATGTTTAAAGGGTGTTGGGGTCTGGGCAGGTATTTCAAGGTGGAGAGATGATGACTAGGCAAAATTTGTGGACTGGTACTGAGGATTGGTGGGCAGAGCAAGGTGAGTATTTTATAGGAAGACTCGATTATTATTTAATAGATGAGTTCTTTGCCCAAGTAATCAAACTATTGTCTCAGATAAATTGATTTGTGCGCATATCTTGAAGCAAACAACATTTAGTAGTTTATAGTCTTATATTTCCTGGGCAAAGTTTTCATGGAACAACTAAGTCACGTTAATACTAGTCATCTCAGTTTGCATTTTTCATTTTGCTTTATATCTAGTTTGCTTTTTTCACAAATATTCACAGTTGTGAGTCTAACGTGATACTGTATTACAGGTAAACCTATGTGTTTTCAAGAAACTGAAATATTGCTACATTTACTCTGCCACTTTCAACAAAAAGGGTTGTGGAAGTGTTGTAGTTAGAGGAAAATGGGAAAGAGAGAGTAAAACTATACAATTAAATCTGTGGGGGTGAACTCTTGGCTTTATTTGAGGAGGAATGGTTTTTACTGCTTAGAATCATCTGTAGAGGATGACACACTAGAGCCATTATCTTTGGCTCCACATTTTACAGAATGTTGTGCTGACTTGGGGCCAGAAAGCTAAATCTGACAAGGAAGCAAAATTTGCCAGCAAGATAACCTAATGACAAAGTCTTTGCGTGGGGAAGCGGCAAGGTAACTGTGACTATATGTATTTGCATGGCAAAGATGATGTACCCATTCATTTGCTCTCAGTTAATAAATCGTTTTAGCTGCTTAACAATAAAGCATGCTAGTTTCCATTTTTTTCCATATTTAGAAACTTTGATTTAGTTTTATTATTTATTTTTTTAATGTCAGCTAAAAATTCCAGTGTCAGATTTGGTATATTTCGAATGGTGAGAGCAATTCTATTTGAACCATAGGAGATATGTCCTTATCCAAATTCATAATTATATTTGTAATTGTCTGTGTACAAATTATATCTGTAGTTGCTCCATGAATCTATTTGCTCGAATTCTACTATTCATTATTTGGTTCTTCTTCCAGGGAACAGGTGGCTGACTGCCAGTCTGGCCATTCTTTGATATTCAGAGATAAGGACGAAGGGGAGTATTCTCCATTCTTGCTGTTAAGGTGGAAATGGGGCTCAGGGGGATGGAGCGAGAAGTGACAGCATGAATAAAAAGAGACAATCGGTAGTTGCTTATTGACTGTGTGACCTCAGAGAGTCATTTAAACGAGCTGAACTTCAGGTTCTTCATCTGTTTGTGAAGAAAAACATAATGCTTACCTCTTCAGGTTGCTATGAGGATTAAATGGAAAAAATACACGTCAGACATTGAGCAGAGTGCTTCGTACATGGTTATCAGTAAGTGATTTGCTGTAATTATATTTATTAAAGATTATAAATATTTTGTATACTTATTACATAAAATAATAAAAGAGATGGAACAAAATAATTGGTACTTTATCTCCATATTCTCCAAATCAATAGTTAGATTGATTGGTAGCATCTGTATTAGGAAATTACGAGGGGAAATGTCAATAGCAGGGAATGATTGCTAATGTGGTGTCTATTTATGGTTACTGGCATTTGAATAGCTACAACATGGGCACCAGTAATTTTATTTTGCTGTTGTTTTTGTTATCGTTGCTTTCATCTTGCACCTTTATTTATTTATTTATTTTTACTGACTACTGGTGGTAGTCAGTAAATGTGTTCTTCTTATGGAGCATTGATTTTCAACCAGAAAACTGGCAAAATCCTAAGCCAAATAGGTCAGGGTTTCTTTGGCGTAGTGCAGAGTGCACTTGTGTATAGTTATAATGTTTAAGTACTGCTTGCTCAAGTCTTACTCAACAAAACCTATTCCAGGACCACCTAGTCATCCAAATGATAGGACGTGGAAAATCATGGAGAATAAACCTCCCCAGCTTCAGCATTAGAAACAAAGTGGGAAGTCCAGGAATCTGACTTCTCCTATTAAGATTTACCCTATAGAAAATGAGTTTTTCCTTATGCCCTTATTAAACCATCCTTGAGTAGAAACTGAAAACGAGACTGATGTGAAATTGAAATTCTTTAGAATGAAACCACTACAAAAGTTGAAGTGAATAATATTTTTACAATAGTCAAATTCTAAAGAAAGAGCAAATGTTATTTTTAAATACCACAACTCCAATTTTGAGTTTGCTTTGATCATGTTAGAGTTCTTAAAACAGCACACTAAATGAACTTATTGTCAAAATTTTCAGTACCGCTTAATTTCCCTGTGTCTTATTTCCCACGAGTTTCAATGAACTGATACTACTTTGGTATTTTGGATCAGATTTTTATTGTTTGGTGGAAGGCTATCAAAGTAAGGAGAAAGTTGTTTTTCTTTTCTTGTTAAGTATACAGCCAGAATGAACAACAATATTTTCAAGTTAAAGAGTCATTGTAATCTAATTGAGAATTTCAGGCCAAATGCTGGGAATGTTGTGGTTGACCATTCTAAAACAAAAATTGAAAACAGATTCTAGCTGGCTTTAAAAAGTAATCTGGCTAATAATCAAGATAGATAATGAGCACGCAAAGGACAATTAAAGAAGAAAATATTCTGAAATGAATAGAAAAAGAAACAGGTTAAGTAAATAGGTTTAATAAATCCATTCACTTGGCCAAAACATTAAAAAGATGTTCCTTCATGTGGTTAATATAGAGTAACTTGATTTTCCAATGATAACATTGCAGAAATGTTTGGAGAGAACCCTGATGTTGCTGGGGTTTGTCCAGTTCTAAACAGGGATTAACACCAACCAAGCACATATCTGCTGTGAACGCAAATGATCTCTTAGATCTGTTGCATCTTTCCTCCTATTCTTTGAGGACCAGAAAATGAATAAAAGATGTGCACCTTGAAACCAACAGATTGCTTGAAACTCACGGAATTGGCAACTTCTGTAAAATTTGTGCTACTGATCCACCATTTGGAGAACATATGCTTTGAGTTATTTTCTCAGTTTTCGAATGAATTTAGGTCACATTTCTCACTGTTTTTCTTTTTCTTGTCCATTGAAAAGCTATTTATACATTATATATATGTTTTTAATATAACTTCAAATTGTATATTATCTATAATGTTAATCTATATGGTATCATATGTATATATGATTTGACATTAGAAATACTGAGGTTGAATATTAGACAGGCACCACATGTACTCACCAGCAAATTGGTATTGGCTCTATCATTTTCTAAATGTATGTCCTTGGGTAAATCAGTTAACTTCTCTGAACCTGAAATAATATTTAAAAAATGGGAATAATCAATCATATAATCTATTTCATAATATTATTGTGAGAATTAAATGAGAATGTATGTAAAGTTCTTAGAATAGCAGCCAGCACATAAGCATTCTTTAGGTGCTAGTCACTGTGCTAAAAGCTTTACATACATTCTCGTCTAATACAATATAAGATATTATTTTACACATATATGTAAAAAGCTTTAAAACATTTTTATTTAATGTAATATAATATTTAATATTCATATCCACACACATACAGAAAAGAAGGAAGGAGAGAAGAAAGGAAGAAAGGCAGGCAAGGAGAGAGAGAGAGAAAGAAAGAGACAGCAAATGATCTATGGATCTTACTCTGGCAAATATTGGCATATGTTTGGTATTAGTTCTGTGAACACCATGTTCTAAATAGTCAAACTAATAAACTATGACCTGGTTGTTTCTGAAACATGCAAAGAAACATTTCATGCGCAGGAGAGGGGCAAATTCGTTGACCCTGGTTTGCAGGATGGTGTTGGGAGCAGCTGCCAGCCTCCGCAGTCGTAGACAGCTGGCCATAGTGGCTTTGGAAAGCAATGGAAAATAGGTCTTCTATTAAATGACAAGTGGGCTACAGGTAAATGATAATCACCTACAGGCCACTCTTGGTCCATGTGCCATGGGCTACAGCAAACATTTTGCCTATGTTCTCCAGCAAAAATTATAGGCTCCAAGAGAGGCAATTGTTCACCTATGGAAAACAGGAACTGCCTCTTACTTGGTATGTCTTGGAGTGTGTTGCACAGGGTTTGAATCATAGAAAGGTCTCAGTAAATTCTTAGTGAATTGAACTAATCTGAATTCACAACTGATTCTTAGTTTTGAAGAGACTCATTAAAGTTAGGTATCATAACAAGATAAATTTTTTGCATGAGTGTGACTATAGATAAACTTTTATTTCAGATTTTTAATATTAGCAGCATTCTCACAATGATCAAGAATAATATTTGCTAGTAGAGTCACATTTAATTCACTATGAACTATATTTCATGAGTGGATTTGGGGACAAGAAAATATAACCTTCCACTTAGCTTGCAGTACATACTAGATGCTGTGCTAAGCATTTTCGGATGTTCTATTCTTTAACCTTGTGGAATAAGCACTACTGACAGTCTTATTGTTCAGATAAACGAATCTGAGCATTGTACAGCTAGTAAGCGGCAAAGCAAAGAGTCAGAGGTCAGAAGGACTTCAGAACTCTTACTTTTAATGATAAATCTGTCTTGCCTCTCTACTGCTTGGGCAAGCAATATTTAGAAACAGAATAAGTACAAATAAATAATTTAATGCAAAAACTTGAATAAACTGGCAGTTACCAGTCTTTACCCCTAGGTGACGCTTTTGCCTTTACAAGCTAAAATACAAATCGAAACTGGTAAGTAAATTTGGAAAAAGTGAAATAATTGAAAAATATATATGTACATATATAAGTATATGTTCACAACCATATGAATTTAAAGGTAAAAATTGCCCTCATAAGGTACTTTCTCTCAACTTATATACGTTAAAGCATAATTGCTCAAATTTATGTAAAATGTTTCTTATTGAACACTATTATCAGAAAATATGGGTGCTTGCTAAAAATGCAGATTTCTGCTTAGACTTTACCTCAGACTGAAAGAATCAGAATTTCTGGACCCTAACGATGAAGGTCCAAATATCTGTATTTTTTTTTTTTAACAAGCATCAGGTGATTCTTATACATACTAAAGTTGGAGAACCATTGCTTAACTGTGTAATTCCAAAATCTTCCTGTCCTTTAGAGTTACATGGGGGAAATTTAATAAAATATTATACAAGTGCCTTATCCCCACTGAAATAAATCTCAGAATTTCTAAGTGTAGGAACTAGGTATTTGTGTATTAAAAAATACCCTGAGTGATTCCAGTGTATAATCAGTGGCAAAGTTGAGAAGCAGGCATGGCGATATTCTATAGTGACCACCAAGCACCTTCCTTCCTTTTACTATGACTGGAACCACAGCTGACATGATTTCATCTGACTACATCATTTACTGAATTCCCTGCTTTTACTAAAAGCTGTATCTATATACATGCATACATAATATACCTTTTATAATATATACATATAGTGTTATTTTTATTATATGTTATTCAAGCTTATTGCAAAATATACATTTAGAAAACCCTGAAAGATGGAAACAAAGATTATTTCCCACAGTCTAGAAAAATGACTGCTCACAATTTGATGTTTGTTTTTTTGGTCCTTATTTTTTCCTATTTCTACTTACAACATTTTGTGAAAATATTAGGACCATACCATGTAAACAACTTTATATACTACTATATAATGTCCTTTATGAAAATTTCCTCTGATTGCTAAAAGTTCTCTGAGAACAATTTGCACTGGCTACATACTCTTCCCCTGATTGGATATATCATAGTATATGCAGTTTTTCTTTTTCAGATGAGTATTTTTTAGGCAGTATCCCATTTCTTTACAATGGCTAAATGGCCTGTATTATAGTAAATAGTAGTTTAGGGGCTTTTAAAATTTTCTATCTGGTTTGTAATTTATAAGTTAATTATAGGGATGCTAGTTTTTTAAGAAATAGCTTTGTGCCTTGGAAGAGAGGTCACGTATAGCTGTGGCTCAGTCAATGCAGGTGTCCTTCTGGCTCTGGGTTAGCACTTAACGCACGTGCTCTGCTGGTGAAAGGTCCAGAATGTCATCTATATTACTGACTAGCACCATCTTACCAATACAGGACAACTTTCTCACAATTTCTAATTGAATTTCTTTTTCTATGCCTTTTGCATATAATTTTTCATCAAATAATAATAAAAATAATGGCATAGTTGAGAATGGAAAGGAGTTGATTACAAAGTATCACAACTGCCACAGAGGATTCTCCTGAATCCTAACCCCAGTAGTTCTATGTATTCAGCATTATCAGACCTTTAAACATCTTGAGTGACCGTCTTCCTTTATCATATTATGGATACATAACTTTTGACGTGCATGTTGCAAATATTCCCCAGTCCATTATTTCTCTTTTAATTTTTTTATTCATTTTTTTTCACTTTTTACCACAAAGCTTTTCATTTTAACTCATGCAAATACAATAATCTTTTCATTTTCAACTTTTACCCTTGGCATCCTGAGGAAAAAAAATGTTTCCCATCTCATGATAATCTATATTTTTATCTATGATTTTTACCCAATATTTTATTACGAAATGTTTCAAATTTAGGAAACTTGAAGAAATTTTACAGTATAAACCTGTGTTTCTATGACCTAGATCTTGCATCAACATTGTAGTGAGCTTACTTGTTAATACATCTATCTTTCCATCCTTCTATCACCTCAATCTATTTTTACGCATTTCAAAATAAACTGCAGAACCCCCGGTGAGGCTTGGAGCCCAGAAGAAAGGCTGCCCAGCCTGCGGGAGGGACGCAGCGCCCAGTGCTCCACAGGTGAGCCGATTGACACTGCCCGAGCCTGTGCCCGGTCCTGGCCCCAGCCCTGGCCCTGCTGCAGCCGCCGGTTGGCGAGCTGGTCCCTGGACACGCCAGTGCTGCAGGGAAGGAAGTTGGCGCCAAGCAAGCCGCAAGCACACCTTTTCTGCTTGAGGAAAGTTTCCCCAGCGGCCACTGGTGGGAGCAGGTCAGGGTCCAGCCACCGCCGCTGGAAGGGTTTATTTTGAAGCTACAATCAGAAGGAGACAGCAGGAGGGGAAAAAATAGTGAATTAGAAGCAGCCCAAGAACCTGCAACTCCTAAGGAAGAAGACTAAATAGGAAGATGGTGCCTACCTACAGACAGCTATTCTCTGAAGGAACATCCTGAAACCACAGAGAAGCAGCGTGGGACTCTCAGTGTGTGAAAAAAAAAAAAAAAAAACAACCCAAAACGTGATGGGGTAATACATTTGATAGTATCAAAGCACATCGTGGAAAAGATTAGCAGGAGAGAGCACTGGGACACCGTGCTCACCCTGCTGACGTTACAGCCAAGTTGTGAGAGGACTCTCTTTGCTGCCACAGATTAGGGACTTGCCTGGAGTCTGTGCAGAGTCATTGCACCAGATGACAGGTGCAGCGGGGATCAGTTGGCACAGGACTCAGCTTTGCCTCTGTGGCCTTCACATTGCCCCACCCAGCTGCAGAGGCTCCTCTAAGCTGTACCCAGTGACTGAAAGCCAAGTGCCCCTCCCCAAGAGCACAGTGGGATCTAAACACACGGGCTCTGACCTGGGAGGCTTTGGAAGACTGTTTCAGTGAGTCTTGGGGGGGATGGGGAGAACTCCGCCATCCCAGGGCTGCTGGAAATGACCTCTGCTCACACTACTTGGCATCTGGTCCCCAAGCCTGCACCAATAGCCAGCCACTTGCTTGGCCCCCATTCCACCCTCCAGGTCCCAACTGCCTGCTGCTTGCTCCACCCTGACGGCCACCCACTAGGTCAGATCAGCCCCGCCATCCCTATGGCCCTAGCCCTGAGGCCTTGTTCAGAAGCCCTGTTTCTGGCTCTTCCCCAGTCTTGGCTCTGAGGCTCACATGCCAGAGCCTGAGGCTCTGTCTCTGAGTCTCCAGAGCTTCTGTCAGGCCTGGGACACCACCCTGAAATTCCAGCACTGCATCTGGGCCCCAAGACCCCACCCTGGATACTCCACCACTGCCTCAGGAACTGCTCCAGAGTCCAACACCCTACCAGGAACACCCTTATCCTTGAGTGATCAGTATACTAGAACCTGGTATACTGGAGCCTGGTTTGAGCAAACACCCATCGCTTGGGAACTCACAACCATTGCCTGGATAGCCTCACCCAGCTGCCACTGTCACCTCTGTGGGGAGACCTTGGGCAGAGTAATCCCCACAACACCAGCCTCAGTGAAGAAGATCTCGCCCAGCTCCCTACTCAAACATTCTATAAGTGTCTGGTGAAAAGCCCAATGCCCAGCACAAACAACATCCAGCACAGTCTTGAACAGAGTCAATTACAGGTGAACAGATCAAATCAGAACAGCTGCGTTACAGGCTTCTAGTGCACACACCCCTCCCCTGCCACATCAGCATTCCAGAGTAGGGGGGAAAAAAGAAACATTTAAGGACCTCCCCTTCTTCAAATTAAGCAAAAGAATTCCCAGCAAACGACAGGTGCCCTGCAAACCTATTAGCCCTGAGTCAAGAAAAGAGGTTTTAGATGAGAAGAAACCAACGAAAGAACCTTGGCAACATGAAAAATTAAAACAGATTGACACCCCCAAGGGATCACAATGGAACCACAGTAGCGAACTGAAACTACAAGGGGATTGTCAAAATTACAGAAATGGAATTCACAATATGGATGGCAAATAAAGTGAATGGAATCGAAGAGAAAGTTGAAAGCCAACAAAAAGAAGGAGATTAATGAGAAAGTCACTAAAGAGCTAGACACTATAAGGAAAGATATAACAGAACTCAAAGAAATGAAAGAGTCATTTAGGGAACTTCAAAACACAGCAGAAAGCATCAGCAACAGACTAAACCAAGGAGAAGAAAGAATCTCAGAGCTGGAAGATGAGGCTCTAGAGCTAACCCAGTCATTTAAAGAGGCAGAGAACAGAAAAAAAAGGTGAAACAATCACTCAGAGAGACGCGGGACTATGCAAAGTGAATTAACATACAAATAATAGGTATACCTGAGACAGAAGAAGAAAGAGCTAAAAGAATGGAAATCTATTTAAGGGAATTATTGAGGAAAACTTCCCCAGTATTGCCAGAGATACCCACATCCAGATAGAAGATGGTCATCAAACTCTGGGAAGATTTACGGTAAATAGGACATCTCTGAGACGTATAGTAAGTGGTCAACTGGGCAAAGTCAAAATGAAGGAGAAAATTCTACAAGCAGCTAGACATAAGCAACAGTTTCCCTATGAAGGGAAACATGTCAGGCTAACAGCAGACACAGACTTCTCAGCGGAAACTCTACAAGCCAGAAGGGATTGGGGCCCATCTTCAATCTTATTCAACAACTACCAGCCTAGAATTTAATATCCTGCAAAACTAAGTTTCACAATTGATGGAGAAATTAAGTCTTTTCCAGACAAGCAAACACTGAGGGAGTTTGTCATGACCAGACCTGCCCTGCAGGAATACTTAGAACTGCATTATGCATGAATCAGCACAATAGATACCTACCAGTGTAAAACCACCAAAAAAGCTAAAGCTTACAACTCTAATATAAAAACAGTAACACTAAAAGGAAAACAAAAGCAATAAGGTACTACCCTACATGATGAACAGAATAGCATCCCATATATCACCTCTATTTCTTAATGTTAATGATATGAATGTGCCATTCAAAAGACACAGGCTGGCTGAATGGACAAAAAAAGAACCCAACTATCTGCTGTCTCTCAGAGACACATCTAAACCATAAGAATGCACACAGGCTCGATGTGAAAGGATGAAAAAATATATTCCATGCTAATGGAAACCAAAAGGGAGCAGGAGGTAGGGGTCAGGGGGAATGGGGAGTTGTTCAATGGGTGTAAAGTTTCGATAATGTTAGATGAATAGGTTTTAGAGATCTGTTGTACAACATAGTGCCTATAGTTAAGGACACAGTACTGTGCACTTCAAAATTTATTAAGAGAATAGAACTCACATTAAGTTTTCTTACCACTATTTAAAAAAAGAGGCAAAGGGACACAAGGAAATTTTGGGAGAGGTTGGATGTGTTTATTACCTCGATCTACAGTGATGGTATCTCATGTGTTTGCACATGTCCAAACTCATCAAATTGCTCACATTAAATATGTGCAGTTCTTTATATTAATATATCAATTATACATAATAAAAGCTATTAACCGTGAAAAAAAGAAACAAAAAAAAGTAAATCACAGATATCAATTACTTCTCCCAAATACATCAATATGCATATGTGTTTGGTATATATATATTTGTTCTGTTTATTTTTACATATGGTTTTAGTTTCCTATGACTGCTGAAACAATTACTACAAACTGGGTGGCTTAAAATAACACAAATTTATTCTCTTACAGTTCTGGAGGCCAGAGGTATGAAATCAGTTTCCCTGGGCTGAAGGTGTTGTCAGGTTGGTTCCTTCTGGAGGCTCTAGGGGAGAAGCCATTTCCATTCCTTTTCTGGCTTCCTTGGCTTCAGATCCATTTCTCACACCACTCCGATCTCTTTGTTCCATTGCCACATCTCTCTGTCTCCTGTAGTCAAATCTCCTTCTGCCTCCCTCTTATAAGGACACTTGTGTTTACATATAAAGTGTCCACAGATATTGTGGGATAACCTCCCCATCTGAAGCTCCTTAACTTAATCACATTTTCAAAATCCCTTTTGCATTATATGGTAACATTCACAGATTCCAAAGATCATTAATATGTAAACATTTATTTCATCTGTTTTTTCTTAAACAGCATAAGGTAAGAGTCTGGCTTTTTTTCCCCAAATAATTTCCCAAATTATTAAAAACTTCAAATATAAATTATTTAAAAATTAAGAATTCTCAATTTTAATTGAGATGATACTTTTATCCCATACAAAGTTTCTTGTGGTTTCTCCACATACTGAACTCTTCTAAAGTTGCTAATGACAAAATATTGTGATGATTTGATTTATTGAGTTAGTTGTAGATGCTTTGTTTAGCAAAATTTCTTCAAATTTGGATAAAAGAGTTTAAAAAATCAAAGAATATAACTTGGTTGCTGCAGGAAAATGGCTACCAAATTCCTGTATACTAATTTATTCACTGGTAGAATATTTATATCAGAAAATTATTTTATATGAGGGTAGGCTGTTTGAATTTATATGTGGAATATAGGAATTAATAAGAAAGAAAGAAAAAAGAGAGACCAAAATAACACCCCCTCAGCTCTATCAGATATTCAATCACAAGATGCTAAGACAAACACCATTCAGGATCAGAAAACAAGACAGAAAAGGTAAAAGATATTTACATCAAAATCTTCATGCTAATTCTAGCAAAGATAGGGCATTAAAATTTGAAAATTATCTATGAAAATTATCTTCCTTCCAATAAGACAACATTTGCACTTAAATATCATTTTCCTCTGTTTGTCTTCTGACCAAGTTATGGAGTTACTAACATTTACCCATTTTAATTGAAACAAAACTTCTGGCATTGAAATATAGTCGTTAATCTTTGGTAAATAAACATATGACTTTGCCAGGGGAACACATTACTGGATGAATTCTCCATGTTGAATTTATCAGGCCCATTTCTAGAGAGTATGTTGTCAATTAACTTGTTATATAAAGTGTGCTTTAAAAAATATGAAGCATTTAGTCCTATGGCCACACCCTAAATAAACAAATTGCCATTTTGAGGTTTCATTGTAATTACTAGTATAAGTTATGAAAGCATTTCTTAATGTGTTTGTAAATTAATTATGAACAAATTCTATGTGTATCTTATTTTTTAAAATAAACTTCATTTTTAGAACAATTTTAGGTTCACAGGAAAATTGAGCAGAAAGTACAGAGTGTTCTCATACACACTGTGTCCCACACACAGCCTCTCACACTGTCAACATTCTGCACCAGAGTGGTACATTTGTTACAGTCTAGGATGTACGTTATCATATCATTGTCACTCAAAGTCCATAGTTTACATGAGAGTTCTCTCTTGGTGTTGTACCTTCTCTGGGTTTTGATAAATGGATAATAGCATGTGTCCACCATTAGAGTACCATACAGAACAGTTGCACTGCCCTAAAAATCCTCTGTGCTCTATTAACTTATCCATCCCTTCCCCTAACCTCTGGCAACCACTGATCTTTTTACTGTCTCCATAGTTTTGCCTTTTCCAGAATATCATATAGTTGGAATCATACAGTATACAGCCTTTTCAGACTGGCTTCTTTTGCTCAGTAATATACATTTAAAGTTCCTCCATGTCTTTTCATGGCTTGATAGCTCATTTCTTTTTTTATCACTGAATAATATTCTGGCTGTACCACAGTATATTTATTCATTCAACTACTGTTTTAGTCTGTTTTGTGTTGTTTATAGTGGAATATTACAGACTGGGTAATGTATAAAGGAAAGAAATGTATTTCTGATAGTTCTGGAGGCTGGGAAGTCCAAGGTAGAGGGGCTGCATCTGGTGAGGGCATTCTTGCTGTGTTTAATCTCATGGATGAAATGAAAGGCGGAGGGGCAAGATTGCATAAGAGAGCAAGAGCAAGAGGTGGCCAATAATGGCATGATTACTTCCTATTAGGTCCCACCTTTTAACACTGTTGCGTTGGAGTTAAGTTCCCAACACATGAATTTTGGGGGACACATTCAAACCATAGTACTTACTGCAGGGAGTCTTGGTTGATTCCATGTTTTGGCAGTTAGGAACAAAGTTGTTATAAATATCTGTGTGCAGGTTTTTGCACACAGACATAGATTTTCAACTAATTTGGGTAAATACCAAAAAGCTTCATTGCTGGATCATATGATAAGAGTATGCTTAATCTTGTAAGAAACTACTAAACTGTCTTCCAAAGTGGCTGTACCATTTTGCATCTCCTCCAGCAATGAATGAGAGTTGCTGTTGCTCCACATCCTCACCAGCATCTGGTGTTGTCAATGCTTTGGATTTTTGCCATTCTAATAAGTTGTAGTGATATCTCATTCTGCAATTCCCTAGTGACATGTGATGTTGAGCATCTTTTCATATGCTTACATGCCATCTGTGTATATCTTTCAGTGAGGTATCTGTTCACATATTTTGCCCATTTTTTAATTGGGTTGTTCATTTTTTTTTATTGTTGAGATTTAAGAGTTCTTTGTATACTTGGATAATAGTCCTGTATAAGATAGGTCTTTTGAAAATATTTTCTCTCTGTCTATGACTTGTCTTACCATTTTCTTGAGTGTATGTCTTTCTTTGCTCTCCTTGCGATATGTCATACATCTGACATTATTTAAATACCCCTTTCCTTCAACTATGATTGTTTATTCAATTTTGACTGTAATGATTGTTTAATTAATGTTGACTCTTAGAGTCATTTGCAAGAACTTCCTGAGAAGTTCAGATACACTATAATATAATGATAATATAAAATTTTCACTATCAATTGTGTTGGTGGCAAGGAGTCAAATGTAACAGAGTCATACTGTGATGGATGTTGGGTGGTCAGATAAGGTTTATGTATTAGCCAGTGACTTACTTGGGCACACCAGCCTCAAAGCAAAATTCAAATGCTTGCTTCAGCCAAATGACAAAGTACTGCATGCCATGGACCTTCTCAGTTGCTTATGAATAGCTGAAACGTGGAATGTTAAATACACAAATGGTGAGAGAACACTATATTTCAAATAAAGAAACATAAACATTTTTAATCACATGTGTCAATGTCTGATTTTCTTTCCAAAGTTTTATATCCTGCAGTTTGTGGAACCTTATAAAATGCATAGATGCATCAACAATGCTTCTCAAACTGTCTGTTTTGAAGGATTATCATATTTTCCAATTTGTTGTGGACTGATACATTTGCCTTGTAGACACCTCTCCTTTATTGACATGGTTACACTTGTACCTATATGATATAGGTCAGTGGAACATTTGCAGCTTTGCAAAGATTTTATTGGTTGTCTTCTGTTGTCTATGGGTACTGGTGGAAAGAGTGCTATTGACATCAGTTCCCATATTTCAGTGAGAAAGAAAGAATCCTAAGTTGGCAGACAGAAATTGAACTCTAAGCCCCCAGACAACAGATGGGCTATGTTTATCAAAGTAGACAGAAAGCATGTAAAAATAACCAGAAAGATCTGAACATAGGACTGAAATATATGCAGAAATACTAGTGTTATATTTGATTTGCATTACTTAAAGAACTCTAGACGGACCACCAGAGGCTTGACTTGCACTATCATGATATCAAGTCAGTATCTCTCACCCAGCATCCTTTAGTTAGCTAGGTGACTCTGAGGCAGGATAGAGCAATCACTTTACAAATACTTTCTGTATATTTTCTTTGTACTCTTTTCTAATATACATGCATTCATTTATCAGAGTAGGTAAAAGAAAAGGAAAATTATTGGACCTTTGGGTTTAATTGGGCACAGACTCTAAATAAGCTCTGATTCCTGAGACCCAGAATATCACTACTAACCAGGGAGAGTAGAGCCTTGTGAAGTCAGCTGATATCAGTTTAAATCTGATTCCATGTCACAGCAAACCCAGAAGAATATTGAGTCCATCTCCAAGTCTGCTTGAAATATACATTCTCAATAACTAGAAGACTCCCAGCTTGAGTCCCTGGCACTGTGGAACTTACATGCCAATCCAGATAGAGCATCTGCAGACCACTGAATATGAGAGAATAATAAGTTATTAACTTGTTTAAGACACAATTATTTTGGGTTTTTCTTTACAGTCAAGACAAATCTCAAATAATACATTACTTAATGCCTTTTAATTCTTTTTCTGTGTTATTTCTGTTGTTTTATACTCAAGAAACTTAAATAGGATATATCCTACTTGTCCATGACATCCTATCATGTCATGTGAGGACATGATCTCACTTAAACCTTGCAAGCTCCAAGAGTTTGGCATTATTATTTCCATTTTATATGTTAATAAACTGGGGCTCAGAAAGGTTAAGGACATCGTAAAATATCACAGATTGTAATGTATCTAGAGTTGGAAACCTCAGCTGTTTAATGCCAAAGCCAATTCTCTTGATATTCATATAATATTATCTCTTAAATTGAGAGTATCCTACTTTATGAGGTCTATTTCTTTCGGTGTGTGTGTGAAATAGGGAATGAGATCATTCCTGAGAGTGGTGGGGATGGTGTTAGATGAGGGGAGAGTGATGATGCATATTTGAAATAGGAGAAATAGAGAGAGACTTGTAACTCAAAGTGTGGTTATCAGTCCTGTAGCTTTGGCATCCTCTTGGAGTGGCTTGATAGAAATGCAGATCTCAGGCCCACTCCCAGATCTTCTGAATTTAATCTGCATTTTTAAAATATCCCCAGGTGATTTGTCTGTACCTTATAGTTTGAGAAGCACTGGGCCAAGCAGACTCACTGTCCGGTAGCACTTTAGGGCCAGTTGAGATGGAGACTGTGCATTTGTAAGCATCAATATTAATGATATTGATGACAAAACCCAACTTGGTGACAAAGCCCAGCTTCTTCTAAAATGTCAGATCCTTGCTTCTCAGCCTCTGTTGCATTTGTATCAAGGGTTTATGACCCAAATCTGGCCAGTGAAACCTTAGGAGAAATGCACTGTGAGGATTTCAGGAGAGGCTTTCACCTCATTTAAACACATGACTAGGAGTAAACGCCTGTCTTCTTTGTCTGAATATTGTTCTATGTACTTGTGACATATGGGACAGTAGCAGTCACTTTTCAATCTTGAAGACATGGACCCAAAGTCCAAGCCAAGATAACAATGTGAGGAGCCAACCTTAGAACCACCATTTCTTTGAATTTCTTTTTATATGAGGTAATAATATATATTCTTATTGGTTAAAGCATTGACTTTGTGTTTTTTCTCCTAAAATCCTTATAACATTAGATGATGATAAAATAAGGGAAATTACAGAATTAATAGCTGAAATTTTATAGGGTGAATGTGTGTGAATAAAAACATTTGATGGTTTAGGCAAGTATTTCCCTATAGATTTGCACAACAGAGTTGAGACTGGGTAGGGACGTGAGAACAGCTGAAACGGTGTTGATAGAATGATCAGAAACAAAAGGTCAATATTTGATGAGATTAAAAAGTTGCCACATTGGGATTGAGAGTTAGAGGAGGATGTTGTAGTCAGAAAGAAGATATTAGAATTTAAGATTTCATGTGTGAAGCAAGTACTGTTGCTGCCTTCAACGTGGGTGAAGTGAAATAAATGTGAATACCATTGAAGTTCAGGAAGTCAAAGAAGCATTAAAACTATCTTGTTGAATAAGTCAGCCATATGGACATTGGAGACACTTGGAATTTGATAGATCTTGAGGTAGAGGTAGGATTTGATAACTATGGTCATGAACAGAACATCGGAGAGCAACTAAATTGAGAAAGGCCTCCTAGAGGAGGGTACATTTGGCTTGGACCTCATGGAGGAATGGGAATTTCCTATAGGGTATAGACAGATGTAATGGTGAGCATGCTTGGCAGAAGGAATGGCATGTGCAGAGCTCACAGACAGGAAAAAACACTCAGGGAAAGGTAGGTAGTTCAGTTCTGCTAGAGTAGAGAGGAAATACAGGTTTGAGTCAACTTATGAAGGGTTTATGACAAGGAGTTTGAATATATTTTGATTAGCACCTGTTGTTTATGATAGTTTTCTTAGCTCAGGGAATTAAAAGCTTGTATTATTTTATTTATTTATTTTTTGAGACAGAGTCTCACTCTGTTGCCCGGGTTAGAGTGCCGTGGCGTCAGCCTCGCTCACAGCAACCTCAAACTCCTGGGCTCAAGCAATCCTTCTGCCTCAGCCTCCCGAGTAGCTGGGAGTACAGGCATGCGCCACCATGCCCGGCTAATTTTTTCTATTTTTAGTAGAGACGGGGTCTAGCTCTTGCTTAGGCTGGTCTCAAACTCCTAAGCTCAAACAAGCCACCCACCTTGGCCTCCCAGAGTGCTAGGATTACCGGCGTGAGCCACCGCACCCAGTTTAAGCTTGTATTATTATTTTTTTTTTTTGTAAAAATTGTCCGTACATAGACAGATGTCCCCTGAACACTGCCTCCCCCTTTTTTTGGAGCTTACGCATTACTTGGGGGCAGTTAGGAGGACCTAATCACAGTTGTATTTTCTTTGTTTTAATAAATGCATTTGGGAATGGGTGAATGTAGTTCATCTCAGAGAGAAGGAGAGAGGAGGAAGAGGTGAAAGTGTACCTTCCAGGACAATGATTCTGTGATATATCAGTTTTTGCCACAACAGTAGATAACCCCAACACCAGAGCTTATGGGGAACAATAATTATTTCTTGCTTTGGTTATGTGCAGGTCTCCTGGACTCTACTGGGGCTCTGTTGGGCTACAGTGGGCCCTGCTGGCTTCTGTTAGGCCCTTTTGAGCTCTGTTGGACACTGCTTAACTCTGTTAGGCTTTGCTGGGTTTGTATTGAGTTCTGCTGGGCTGGATCTGTCTCCATGTGTCTTTTCATTCTGGCAACCCAGCTATAGAGTAGCTACTATTGGGGGTATACTGCTAACATGATGAAAGGCTAGAGCGAGAGGACAGCAGCTAAGTCATTGTGTGACATTCAGTATGGTGTAGTCTGTCCTTGACCAAACTCTAGTGAAGTGCCCCTGTGTGCTCTTCTCAATTAGGCCTCAGTCTGGCTTATAAAAATGTAGACTGTCAGCACAAATAATTTTGTCCATACTTCCCTAACATCCCATCTCCACTAAGACTTGAACAAACACTAGCATCATTTCTAACAGTTCAAGGCTGCTCCCCGAGAGTGACCCCAGTTCCTCTTAAAGTGCCTGCCTGAGAAAGCTCAACCCTGCCTGGGGAAGTTACCATTTGCTCCAGCCCAAAGCTGGTGATGGGCAGATAGGTCCCTGTGAGCTGAAAGACCAAAATAGACACCTATCTCTCAACTAAGAAGATCCCTAAGGTTGAGGAAACAAAAATTACCTGCAGGTTGGGTCAAGGGTTCAGGGCCTGGCCAGCATGGCAAATTTCTAAATTCCTCCTGTACCTCTTTAACTCTCTAACCGTAGGAGCTGTCAGGCTGATTTACAACCAAGAATACTACAATTCTGATTGGAGAGAGGACCAGCCTTACAAGGAGATAAACTTTATCTCATTTTAATGCTAAAGCTCTGCTCCAAATTGAACATGGGATGTATGTTACATACATGATAATTCATTGCACATGTACTCAGCTCCTCTCATAAATATGTATAGCTTTTCCCCCAGACGTGCTGAATGTGTATGATTCTACCCCCCGAGGGATAAAACCCAACCTGTCCTTTCCCTCTTCTAAGAGGGAGCATGTTCAGCAAACACTAGAGACTGTCTCTTCCTGGTTTTCAAATCAGTATCACCAGTAAAATTCTCCTTTCTACTATTTAGCCACCCTTGTGGTCTTTTGGATGACACTCTTATACTCCCTCTTTAGAATGTTTACAGTTATAAATACTTTCTCTGCCTCTTTGAGATATAAATCTCCTACCACTCTGAACTATCTTCTGGAGGACCTGAATGCCATCTTTTGAAAGGCAAACATTCAGAGAGATAACTCTTGCTCTACCTCCCAGTCCCTGTGGGTGGGGTGGACAAGGGCCAAACATTAACTTAACAAGCTTGCTTCAACTTGCATCACTGCCTCCTGTAATAAAGACACAGAAATTTATTTCTCCTCAAGATAAGTGCCAATTAACAAACCCAGATGGCCTAGTCACCTTAGCCAACCCCTGTTCTTGCTTTTTGTAAATTTCCTCTTCCCTCGCTCTGCGTAAGCTCTGCTATGACCCCTCCCTACTTCCTCATTCTCAGTTTAAAACTCCTGATTGATCACCTCTGCACAAATCAAAGTTCAGTTCATGCTGAACTCTTTTCCCTATTATAATAGTTTATTGCTGAATAAAATCTTTCCTCCTCACTTTGAGTAGTGTCTGACTTTATCTATGACAGGGACAAATGTCACATTTGGGCATGTCAAATGATCAAGCCCCAAATCAATGGAGGCAAGGAAACATGACAAGGCAGGGAACAAGGAAACAGGTAAACCAGTGATGGTATGCGACGGTGTGTTAATAAAAACGAGTACTAAAGATTCCAGAAAGTGGTCTTCCTATTAAAGGAAGTCAGTGTTGTGGATAAAAATACTCACAGCAATGTTGTTCGCTTAACATCAACTCAGCATAGATGAGTCAAGGCAAAACTTCCCTTAGGGAACTAAACTCATAAATTTAAAAATGTATAAACTTTAATATCGGAAATATGTTGTTGATTTTCATCCTTAACTGTTGAGTAATGTTCCAATGTTCTTTAAATGGAGCCAATTAGTTGTACTGCCTTTTTATTATTAAAAATGTGTATCTGATAGTGAAAAATGAAAAAATCATAAAAATCTTTGGCAAATCAGAAGACCAAAAAGCATCTAAAATGTCCTGTCTGCTGTAAATTCTGTTAAAATCTTTCCATGTGATTTTATTTTCACTTTATTTAACAAAATAAATAAAAAACTACAACTGTGATTGCCACTTGATGTACATTGTCAGCTCTTTTATAGTCATTTTTTCAGGCCATGCTGGAAAAAAGAACACCAATTATTTAAGACAGTGTTGTATTCATTGAAATTGTTTAGCCATTTAAATTTCAGACTCTCTATGCTCCAGCAGACAGTACAAAATGTACTATTTGGATGATGTTCACAGCCTAGCATCAGGAAACAGTCTCAGAAAATTAAAGTCCAGGCTCTGGTGTGTTCTCTTCTGTGATATTCAACTTCAAGGAAAAATGACTCTGCAATGTAGTGACAGTGAACAGCAATAGGTCACAATAAGTGGACAATTGTATGAGGCATGGGTAGTTAGTGAGAGTTAAGCTGGTGAAAGGTTCTAAATTAATTGCTTAGTTCAATACATTACATGATCATCTATTAAGTAGAAAGTTTACTTGTGTTCTGTGGATAGGGGACTCAAAGGGAAAGGAGGGTAAAGAAAAAAAAGATCTTTGGCCTCCATGATCTTGTTGGGTAGCGAAAAATTCCAGGAATTGATATTAAACATTTATGTGTTTGGTGATGGTCAAGACATGGTCTGTTTTCACAATAATATCATAGTGAGTGGAGAACAGGGAAAGGCAGAGGAGGGAGCTTGCCCTTTAGAGAAGAAAATTAGATTTTGGAATTATTGAAACAAATTGGAGACTAGTTCCAATTTGAACACTGCCAAAATAACATTTAAAGAGAAGCAAATTTAGAAAAACAAGTGGTACTTGTAGTACATCAGGAGATAGTTATTGCTTTATGTAAACATGACTGAAATTTACATGGTTATGGCAAGTCAGAGAGGAAGCCAAATGATCTAAACAATTGGGCCAGATTTAAAATAAAACCAATGGCAACAATAACGGTGTCAACAAAATCGTGGTTAATATCATAGTTAAAACCATAGTTGGTCTCAGGTCAGTAATTCTTCATGATGGTCAGTACCATCCTATCAGAAAGTAAGTGACTTTAATGAGGGTGAGGGAGACAAAATTTTCTTTAGATGATTAACTTAAAGGGGCATGGCTTTAAAAAAGAAGGTTGAACAATCTTATTTTGGATCTTTTCTGCTAGCAAGAGGCTAAAAATGGTATTTTGCTTAATTGGAGTGCAGTGTTTTGCCAATTCTGCAGTTTAGGAGTGAAGCCTGTCTTCTCCCTCCTTGTAGAGAGTCTACAGAGGGTGATAAATAATCCTGAGCATTGGCATTTGAGAAATGACGTGAGATTGTCCAGGCTGTCGGCTGTGACATCCCTCCCATTCCACATTCCCTGGGCTGGGCATAGTGTCTTGGTGCCAGTTGAGGTCATGTTTTCTCTCATCACTTGTTCAAGAGCACCACAGTGTAAAGTCAAGTCATTCAAGGAAAATTATTGATAAAATAAATAAAATATGGTTTATACAGAGAAATCCTAGACTGAGAGATCCTGCTTCCTAATGAGATACTTTTACCCTTGGCTTGTTTTCATGGCTGCTTTAATGCTGGTGGCCTGCCCTAGTGGCTCTCCAAACCTAGAGGATGCTCTTGTTGCCATAAAGATTTTCCCAGGATTAGCCTCATTCCTGGTACAGCTCCCTGAACTTTGTCTTCTACAACCTCAAATAAACTGGCCCTGCCAGGGCACAGAGGAGCCTCAATGCATTCAAGAAGGTCTCCAAGGGGTCTCTGGGGACAACTATTATTACAGTTTCAGCAACATTATGGTTTTAAAATGGTTGTTCTAGTGACTTTTTAAGTCTCCCCATTCTATGAGTAAATAGAGTTTGTGGGCAGGCCTGGGAACACACCCATCCCATTTCTCTGGGAAAATGCAGTACAAATCTAAATAGCTCAATAAAGGACTTTTGGAACATAATTCATTAAAGTTGGGACTGACTACATGGGAGTGGAACATATAGGCTTTGGAAGAGAACATATTGTAATCATATTTGGCAGAGTCCTGAATCACTCTGCTACTCCAAATGCTAAAATAGACGTTACATGCCACAACTCAGAGATTCTGATACATATCTTGGGTTGTGTTTTGAATTTTCTGTCTTCATTATCTACCCCACCCCCACCAATATTGCAGTAATAAGCCTGTGGGTTTGAGTGTTGAGGCAGGAAAAAGAAATCCTGACAACCAATGTCCTATATGAAAAGAGCATGCATTTGAGAAGAATAGTTCCTAGAAGCAAACCACCAGGAAAATATTTCCTTTTCTAGATAAAAAATTTTGGTCATTGTGTTATCTACATAAAATGCCTAATTTCTACACATGTATATACACGCTTCCACTTCTTTTTTTTAGTCGGTAATTTAGGTAACAGTTGAATCCTCTTGGCATGAGAGTATAACGTGACTCTCAACAAGACTTTTACGAACTCTCACAGCTGATTCTATTCTGATGTCTGGATCTGTCCACTGTACTGTTTGGAGTGAATAATATTTTTTTTCTTTTTAGCAAAACTCTCCTTTTATATAATAAGATGTTTTCAACACTAATCATAAAATTCATAAACAAATAGTACTGACAGCCAGGAAAGAAAAGAAGATAATGAGAATTCTTGGTTGTTGCACTTCACGCATTTATAAATTATGTTAGTAAAATAACATAAAGATTAAAATAAATATGACAGCACAGAAAGGGAGAATAATGGGCTAATACTTTTTAATTACATTGGTGCATTTTTTTAAAACAAAGGAAATAGAAACTTACAAGTACATATTGATCTGTCACAGTAATGAATAATAACATTGCTATTATTATTGTATGTTTTATTCTTAACTTCTAAAAATTTGAAATGACTTAAGAATAAAATTATTCTTCTTTGTATATTCATGTTCGGTAAACAGCATAGTCAGATTTGTTCATAAATCTTTGCTTGTAATTGATCAAAAAACAATTTTTAACAATTTTAATTTCAAAAATATCTTTCACATGTAGTAAGTTACATAAATAGGATGAATTTTTAGCGTTTTTAAACTTTACTTTTTAGAGCAACCTGAGATTTACAGAAAAATCATGAAGATAGACAGAGTTCCCATATACTCACACCCAGTTTCTCCTACTAACATTTTATATTTGAATAATACGTTTGTTATAATTAGTGAACAAATATTTATATATTATTATTATTAACTAAAGGCCATACTTGAGTTAGATTTCCTTAATTTTTACCCAATGTTTTCTTTCTGCTGGATAGAAAAATTTTAGACATAAGAATATTAAGCAGAGTCATAAAAATCCCATTTCATAGAACATTCAGAAAATTGCAAAACTGTCATGTCCATTTGGATCAATTCTAGTGACTGTCAAGTGAATGTTCACCAAAAAAGAAAAAATTATCATAACTTTTACTACATGGTTTGGAATAGTTTAGGATCACTTCTGATATTAACATATTCCTTCATTTAAACAATAGATTTGAAATGATTGACACTGCAGTGATTGTAAAATTAGAGAAGCAGAAATTGAGTTCTTAGTCTTATGCATGGCATAATCTGAGTGTGTTGGGATCTGATGGTATAACTGGGCTTTCTCCAAATTAATTTTGATGTAGAACAGAATGTTTATTAAAGGATAAGTAATAAAAATGTGCCAATTTATAGCTTACTTATATATTATTAATATTAAATTTCAACAGGAATCAGGACAATTGTTTCGATTTAGAACTTAGACCAACAACCACAAATTTTTTTTTTTTAAGGGAGGAGTATTTTAGCACTGACTTGCAGAATTGCCAGCCAAAGCAGACAGGCATTGAGTCAATTTCATTGTGGTGTTTAAATCCTTTACAGACAATCCCCCTCTCCTATTGACTGCACTCAGGGCAGACCACTCCCACCACCTGCCTCTCTGTACCTGGCATATCACTGGGTTGGTTTCCACAGTGCCTTACATGCAAATCTCATTTTCCTTTGACTATGTTTTACAAGAAACCTGTCTATACCATCCCAAGCAAGCATTTTGTAAAGCTTTAAAAGATGAGCTGATGTTGCGATGGTGTATTAAGGACACAGGTGTCATGGTTTGTTTTCCTTTTGGGGTGCCCCTTACACTCCCTGAGGACCCGCATTTTCCTTTCTCCTTCTCCCAGAAGCAACAAATGAATCTCCTCCTCGCCTCGTCTCTGTATACACTCCGAAGCTCCTTACAGCCCTCTTTCTTCTCCATGGTCAAAATTGTCAATAAAGTTTTAAACAAATGTGTGTCCCTTCATAAAAGGAATTCTTGTAGAAGCTGCCAAGACAATGGTATTGTATCTATTTTGTTACATAGATGATCCGGTCATATGCAAATTTTGTAGAGTAATTTTTCCCACAGGATTCTGATTTCTAGAATAAAGTACATTGGTAGTCATTGTCAGTCAAGTTCATGATTTGAAGCTAGAAAAGTATCAAAACTAAGAAGTGAAATAGCGTGTTCTTCCTAGAAAGACTCATTGAAAATCTAATTCTCTAGCATCTCAGATGCTTACAAACCATTGCACTCAAGGCTTTGTCATTGACTAAGCACCCCCCCACCTTTTATTTTTTTAAAAGATATCTCTGTCTGTATTTAATATTATTTTTCATTTTTATTTTTTTTTAATTTCAGGATATTATGGGGGTACTTTGTTAATGTTTTGGGAAAAGCAAAGGAAAGGTTAGGAATGCTTTTAAAAATTCTTTGCATATTTTTAAGCAATTATTAAGTGGTTGGCTGTCTTTTAACCAACCAGATTGTGTTAATTACATTTGTCAAACTTTCCCTCCTAGTTATAATTTCCAAAACTTTAATCATTTATTTCCCTTGGTCTTTTCTTAACCTTTCTGTGTTTCTTAACATTATTTATACTTACTTGATGAATTGTAATTAAATGGCAAACATATACCCAAGCATTTTGTCTATTTTTTACTGCTTATAACATTCAATAAATATATTTTGATCTCCATCACCTTAATTTAGTTAATTCTAATTTGATATAAGTACTTAATGTCTTCCACACTCACATCTTGGTTATTTCTTTTATATAATCCATTTCCTGCTTAAAGTAGAGCAGGGTGTTTTCTATTTTTATTTTTAACTTTACTGTCCCCCAGAGCTTTCTTAATTGTGTTTTTCTTGGTTAGACAACATCTTGCCTCTGAATCCTTAAGCCATCAATAAAGTATACTAATATAGTGTATGCTTGATATGTTAAATGAATTTTTTAAAAATGAAAATTTTGGTTAATAGGTAACAAAGACAATTTATAGTATAGCACTTCACAGCCTAGTATCTAGAGTTTTCTCTGTGAAGTATAATTCTAGAAATAATCTCCTTTCATATCTGTTATTTAATTTATCACATTAGGGATCTCAAGGGGCAGTAGTATTACATAGTAGCCTATGAAGGGCAATGCTCAAGAAACAAGGTAAATAATGTCATTTGAATGCATTTGTTGGTTTTGTACTTCACATAAAATATTTTATTCTATTGTCCCAACTGTCTTACTTAATTCCAATTTAGAAATGAGGATGTTAGGTTCATAGATATTCAAGTTTGGTCAAGGTCATGTTAGTAAGTAGTAGTATTCCTTTAACCTACTGCTCAAGTATATATTTTGTGATTTTTGTAGAGCCCATGAGACTATAATTTGTCTTATTTTATTGGTGTATCTGGGCCTACATTGTTCAGGAGAAGAATGTGCCAAATACTGCTATCAAAAAGATTTTCATATGAAACCAACTCTACAGAAACTCTTTCTTGTCCCTTTTTCTACTCATTTTTATAATAGTGATGACTATGACAATGTGTTCTGTCTCTCCTGCTCTTCTTACAATTACAATTTAACTTTGACACTGCTCCTGTCAAGGAATGGGAACTGTGTTCTCTCCATTCGAATCTGGTTGTCAGTAGTAGGAATGCTTTGTGACTTTTGAGGCTGATTCATAAAAGGTGGTTTTTAATCTTATTCTTCTGGGACACTCACTCAATTTAGCCACCATACTGTCAGGAGTCCCAAGCAGCTTGCAGAGAGGTCACTATGGAGAAAATCGTAGGGTCTAGTCATCAGCAGGAACAACTGAACTGCCAGCCAACAGTGAGCACCAACTTGCTAGCCACATGAATGAATCGTCTTGGAAGCAACCCTGAAATCCCCAGTTCCCTGCCCAGCTGATGTTACATGGAGCAGAGGTAAGGCTTTCACAATGATCCTTGTCAAAATTGAGGATATGTAAGCTAAATAAACTATTTATTGCTGTTGTTTTAAGCTATATATTTTGTAATGATCGGCTATTCAGCAATAAACTACTAAAATGTATCAAATGTCCTTTTGGATTCATAGAACACTTACTGTTGAAAACCATTTTCATTGCAACACCTTTCTAGAAAGTCTCCTTTCCATTACTTGATCTTAGCCTTAACCTGATAAAAGTCACCCCCCAAAAGTTGCCCAATTCCTGGCAGACTTGCACAAATCTGAAATAATTTCTGTTTTGTAGTTTTGTTCTTATGCTGCTCTATTATGAAACCCTATTTGTCTGTTTTGACCACAAACATCCCAGGGAAAAAGAAATTATGTTTATTTTCTCTGGACTTGCTGTAGTAGTTAAAAAGGCAAAGTAATCTTTGTTACATTTGTTACATTTAGTTAACATTTTCCAAAGAAATCTATTTGAAAATGTCAACCTGTTTCATTGCTACAAATTATTTAACTTCTATTAATTCTATAATTGAATAAATGTTTGATTTAACATGGATTTTTTTGCTTCTAAGAAACCTGCTTCTTTTACTCAGAGCACATCTCCTCTCGGTCCATTTTATTTTTGTGTCATATTCACAGATTTTTTTTTTAACATTTGGCTTTTTCTAAATATAATTTTCCTTTTTCGTCCTTTTTCTTAATCTTGCCATGATCATTGGTCATAAACATCAAGGTGATTATTTTCAGGTATCCAGCCTTAGATACCCATTTGACAAGCTCATAAGATCATTAACTATGTTGTCCACCTGCATATTTTGTCATGGCATAAATAGACCATACCCTACAATGGTTTTAAATAATAAATGTAATATGATTCATATTAACTATTTGAAAGGGGTGCATGGATAGAAACTCAGGGAAGTCACATAGGTGAGTTATTACTTATTGATAAGTAATTGACTTGTTAATTATTACTTTCTGAGAGTCTGTATCTAGGAACACGAAACCCTAGTGTCTAATGTCACAACTGCCTTAACCTTGGTTTCCCCTCCCCTTGAAAACAAAGCTTGAAATGGGCTTGTTTGCAGGTATTAATAATTTATTTAAGAAGTGACATTAGGTAACAGAAATGGGGACTGAAATAGTGTAACATGGAAGGAGGGAAAGCCATGCTGACAGTTATTTATCCAATTGATCACTACTAAAGCTATAGGATCTCAATTCCTTTGACAGCTTCTGATTACCTGTTTAGAAAGTGTCTCTCAAGGAAAAGAAAGGGGGTCTCATCTCTCAACCCCATCCTCGACTGGTCAAGGTTAGCCCAATGAGGTAGTAACTCCCCTATGCTTCCAGGTACTTTGAGCCTAAGCACCAAATGGTTTTTGTAAGGCTCCCTTACGGCTGCGTCAGAGGAGCCCTAGGTAAGAGAGAGAGAATAATGTCATGTGAGCAGCTGAGATAATTACTTTCCAGTTACGCCTATGCAGAGTTAATTTCTGTGATGGTAGCTGGGATCTACGGTAGACTGAGAGGATGTCTTAATACCAATTTATAATTCCCATGAGGATTAAAAAAAGAGGAAAAAAATTTGTTATCAGGGGTCCCTTTCAAAACTTCAGCTTTTTGAAGGCCAATTTACAAAGGATAGACATACTAGAATCTTATTAGTGATAAGTGAGAGAATCCTGTAAGAGTAGGATCTGGCATGTTAAAGATCAGAATTATTTGAGAATTTTAAAAATTATATATATATAATACATGAAAACAAAACAGCTGTTTAGGTATTTTCTAGTTATAATTGCAACACCCAAGAAAAAACTGTAAGCAGATAATCATTTTAGTGGTAACTGGAGCAAGGGTAAAATATGTTTGAATGTTTATATGTATTATTGTGTGTGTAGGGGAGAGAGAGTGAGAGTGAGTAAAAGAAAGACAGAGAGAGACAGAGACAGAAACAGAGACAGAGAGGTTGAAAGAGAAAGGAAGAGAGAGAGAGAGA
>CAUYRT010035445.1:0-80017 GCA_963574885.1 Lepilemur ruficaudatus | reverse complement strand
CAATTCCAGTAGTCTCTTGGTAGAATCTTTGGGGTTTTGTATATATCATCAACAAAGAGTGATAGTTTGAACCCTTCTGTCTCCATTTGGATGCCTTTGATTTCCTTCTCTTGTCTGATTGCTCTGGCCAGGGCTTCCAGCAATGGAAGAAATGGAGATAGTGGGCAACCTTCTTGTTTTCAAGTTCTATGTGGGAATGCTTTCAATTTTTGCCTGTTTAGTATGATGTTGGCTGTGGGTTTGTTTGTTTGTTGTGTATGGCTTTTATTATTTTGTGGTAATTCCCAACTTTGCCTATTTTGTTAAGTGTTCTTATCATAAAAGGCTGCTGAATTTTTATGTCAGCCTGACCCCATACCCTGCTCCACCTAGTTCTCCATACTACCAGAATCATCTTCGAAAAAGTTATGTTACTCGCCTACTTAAAATCCTTTGCTGGCTTCCCACTGCTCTTTGAAGCCCACACTCCTTCATTAGCATGACTTTTAAGGCTCTTCATGTTCTGGAACCTGTCTTCCAGTCTAGCTTCATCTCTGAACACACCACACCTCAAATCTTGCTCTCCAGCCAAAATGAACTACTTTCACCAATTGCGCTGTGTTTTCTCTCTCATTATCTCTGCATCTACTGTTTTCTTTTCCCAGAACATCTTTCTCTGCCTCCTTTTAGCTTTCACATTTTCAGAACTTATCTTATGCTGTCAGGAAGCCTCTCTCTCCCTCTCTGGTGCTCCACCTATGTTCTTTCTCAGCAAGTGAGATTCCATCTCTTTGTGTTATCATTTACTCTTTAATTTGCGTGGTTGCTAGTCTACCTCTCTGCTAGACCATAAACTCCATGTGAGCAAGGATTTCTCTTTTATTGCCTAATGTTTTATCTTTAGAATATGGCAAAAACCCTTACTGTTAGATACTCAATAAAATGTGCTGAATCAACGAATGAATACACAAATGAGCGAGTCTTTGTGCAAATTAAACTGCTAAATGAGAATATCCCTTTCTCATGGAATCTTATGGAAAGTCTTACAATCATATGTAGGGGACTTTAAAGAGCAGAGCTATTTTCCTCAATCCAGACATTTAAAGATTTTTGTGAAGTAGTGATATCTTGACAGGTTTCCCATGTATTTGTTCATAATTTCTCTTTAACCCGGCATTGCACAGTGCAGAGGCTCAGTTCCCTCATGGTCTCCTGGGTGGGGTAATTCCTATATGGAATTACTGTACCCAGATTTTTCTATTCAGGTGCCGCCTTCCCAAATCCCTCTCCATTGTCAAATCTGTTGGCTGCCCGCTTCCCTTTAGCCTTTTAATTTTTTTTAAATTTTTAATTATTATAGGTACATAATGTTGTATAACTTTATAGGGTACATGTAATGTTTTGATACAGGCATACAAAGTGTATTAATCAAATCAGAGTAATTGGATTATCCATCACCTCAGGCATTTATCATTTCTTTGTGTTAGGAACATTCCAGTTCCACTTTTTTAGTTATTTTAAAGTATACCTTAACTTATTTATGAGGCTGCTTGGCTAATCTTATACAGATTTACATCAGTGTTTGATAATGTCTCAATACATTATGTTTCAGGGAGAACAAAAGGTATTTTAATAAAGTTCCTGAAGTACCTTAGTCCCAAAGGGTTTGGGATTAAGGAAAGACATTAAAGTTCCTGTGACAGACCAATGACAGAGATTTTTGATTTATAGGTTTGTTATTCTAAAATATCTTTTCAAATCACACCACAGAGGCAGTTGCTTATTTTGCCCACATTTTAGCTCTTTCCTAAGATGTTTTTGGGAAAGGATGAAAGAAGAGTGGTAGCACAGAAATTGTCATTTTAATGAAATCCTCTCTTCACTTGTCTCATTTTTTTCCCCTCATGTTCCCTAATTTTCCTCAAATTTTATTCTCATTTTATAACATTTATTTCCTAAATAATCTATTTTGATGACCACTTATAAGTATTCTAAAATAAGCTTGGGTTCTTTGTAAAGAATTCTTCCTTATGGCTTTCATATTATCCTACCACTTCCCCTTACTAAGGCATAATATGTGTCTCATAAGTTTTTATGGAAATAACATTATTGCAAACAAATGTAAGTGACCAAAAAAGTATTTATAGAAAAATAAAATGCAGCAAGTATCAATCAATGGTCAATTTATTTTAGTTATTGTCACTCTGGCAACATTTGAGGTCCAGAAAAAAAAATATGGACTAAAATACATATTGACATCAACTGGAATTTTATCATTGTGGGAAGTGATCTTTCTAGAATAGATCCTTTTTTTCCTGCATTTGTGAGCCTGATGAACATTACAATATATATGTAGAGTTTGTCACTGTACATGTAATTATTTCCATTTTCAAGTTGGAAATAGGCACTGAGAAGTTAACAAAAGCTACATCAGTTTTTAGTTACAGTTTGTAAGCTCCTTCAGATCAAAGGTCATGTCTTATTATGGCCTGCTTTCCTGCACTTGTATATCTGCACATGGTCCACACTCAATAAAAGTTTGGAAGTTTGAAATGTCCAGGACTTGTCCTAGATTTCCTGACCTCCTGCCTAGAGGTCTTTCCATGGTACTATTTTGTTTTATAAAGAGGGCATTACCTATTGGAAGTGGGCTCCTTATTAAATTTGACCTACCACCTGTAGCCTTGGGCAATACAGGATTGAACAATGGGCTTTCTAAATAGGTACAGGGTTAGAGTGGGAAGGGCACTTTGCATCAATCATATCTCCCTGACTTTTACTTCTGGGACTAGCAGCACCAGTTGATGATTTCGGCTCTTCTCATTCCTAACAGAATCCAAGTCATAACCAATGTGTGGATTATAACCAGCACCGCTGATCTGCAGCCAAGTTTGTACCAGCTAATGACTTTTTGCTGCCACCACGTATTAGTTTTAGCAACTAATCATGGCAAAGTTTCATATTGCTTTCAGGGAACTATGCTAGATGTTGAAATGGAAATAGGTGAAGGAGGGAGATGAAGTACAAGGGGCACATTTCAGAGAGTGAGGATCAAGAGCATATATATCATTGTGCTACAAAACAGGACAAGTCATCAGGAACTGGTTGTAAGTAACAGGGTTAGTGATGCCAACCATCTGGACATGATAGTGCATTAATAGTGACTATCAAACAAAACAATTAAGTGCAGATGTTCATTATATTTCATTAACATGAATCTTAGACATTTCTTTTTAATTCTATGTAACTACACTGATTGCCTAAAGTACATGTACAAAACTGATTTAATCCAATTTTTGAATGGGATGATTGCTCATTTATATAATTGAAGTGGAAAACTTTAGAATGTTCTCTCTGTGTTCTGTATATATTAAGACAAAACAAAAACAAAAGCAATCCAGACATTATATTCAATAGTTTAGTACTTACCCACTTATCTTTAGGTTATAGAATGGAAGACAAAGGCTTTGACAAAATGATGTTTAAACTTCTTGATAGAGAAACTCTTGAATACAAACACTGTCCATTTTCTAAACTTCAAATAAAAGATTAGCAGTAGTTTTCTAGATAAAGATTCTTATAGGCTCCAAAAAGTTAGACAATTCATTAAGAACATCATTATTCTAGTTTACTAGACTACTATATAGAGCATTTACAGTCAATTTATAATTAGGATCAAGATGTGAGGATTTCAACAGAATTGAAGCAAAATAAATTAGCCGGTTTTCCCCAAACGCCATGTGTCATAATATAACATACAAAGATAAACACCATTTCAGAGTCTTCCAACTGAGAAAAAGTGTTTCTTATAAACACATATCAATTTTAACTCATTATTCTAATACCACTTGTTGTGGCACCACAGCACTGAAGTTTATTGTGGTTTAAGATTCAGATTTCTTATAATTTTGTAAAAATACCTTCTATTTATCCAGTCCACTTTCACAATCACCATTCTATTATCTTATTAAAGGAGCCACAATACACCTTGAATGGATCACCTAATTGTCAAAAGTAGAAATATTGTCACACTAAGAAATCACAATACCCATCCATTGTAAACTTCACATTTTAGAAACCAAGCATGTTTGAGACAGAATGCAGAAAAATATGTAAACAAAGAAAAAAAATAAACACAAAGTAAAAGTTAATTAGTAACCTCACTTTCTCAGGAGAAAACCAGCATCATCAACATCATTAGCTCATAGGTGCTCATGAGAATAGATCAGACAAATCTACGTGTCTATAGAAAAAGAAGTTTTATAACAAAAGATATTGCTATCTATGTAGGAATGTATTTAAGATAACTAGCTTCATTTTAATCTCTATCTTCTTTTAATTTATCATTAATTTATAACAAAGTGAATTTGGGATTTAATTCCCAACACATAATGTGTGACGGTATATATATATTTTCAATGTCTCTCCATGCTTTCCTTTTCTCTCTCTTATACTTTTATTATAAAAATGAACTAAATCTCAGCTTTCCATATATTCCTTTTGCTTCACTATTACTCAGTTGGAAATGTGCTCATAGGCAAACTGAACAAGCAGAAATACAGTGAGTCAAGGTGGAAGGCTAGTAAGCAGTGATTCCAGTGATGTTAAGGAAAAGAACCAAATGGAGTTAGAGAAAAGTAAACACAGCCTTGGGTTCCTCCGCTGGGGTATTCATTTAAGAAGAGGTCTCACATGCTGCTCAGATGGCATCTGACTATTTCAGGAGGTTAAAGGGATGGGGGTGGTGAGTGGAAGGAAGCAATAAAACCCAGCAGGTGAGTGGCAATAATGGTTTGCTGAACTTTTTTTTTTAAATGTAACTCTACAGAGCTTTGAAGGGGAACTTACTTCGCTTGCACATTATAGAATATAAATCGGAGGAGGAAGGTCACAAAAGAACACCACTACCATCTGTGGATCTGCTAATTTTTCCATCTGTGCTTTGGAGCTCCAGCTGTAAACATCTCAACCTTCTGAATTCATCCTCAAGCTCTTGTTCTGCTTTGCCTGTATGGCATGGCCAGTTAAGGACACCCATTAATGACATTCTGCCTACCTTAATGATTAATTTCAAAACAATGAAACATTCCTACAAAGTTAGGTTTCTAGACACCAGGGCATTATTTAATGTGAGTTGTTATAACAGTGCCTGCAGTTCTATTCTCACACATACATACATAATTTACATTTAAATAGGCAAGATGGCCACCCAGAGATGCCTGGCACGAGCACAACGCCACCTGTATAAAGGAAAACACAGTGTTTTATGAGACAAATACATCAGCTATTTCCAGGAATGTGCACAATGAGTAGCACTAAGTAAAACAATATGATTCAAAAGACTTACAGAAAACTAACCAGGGTAAAGGAAGTTTCTTAGAGAGAAGACAAGTTTAAATTTGAAAAGTTTGCATACAATGATAGAGATAAAATTTTTTCCACATTTCCAAGATATTTTCCCAAAGTTACAAGTCAGAGAAGAATGAGTCAGAAAAAAATTGTTTAATTTTTTTTTTAAAGCATTAGATTGTCTTAGTATTGTGGATCTTCAGCTCTAACACTTATATGGATAAATATTCCTTTTAATATAACAAATTTGGAAAATATTAGAAAATCACAAAGAAGTATACACATATTTCTAATCATTTTACTTTTCCTTGCTCTAAATTTTTATGCATTCAAAATGAGATTTGGGGGCTAGATCCTCCCTTTTTCTCTGGGAAATTGTTTTCAGAATACCAAGTGGTTGCGGATGTCTCTTATTAGATGTGGGAAAATTGACCTGCATTCTTTAGGCAAGGGATGCCGTTCTTTGAAAGTAACTTCCATTCCCGCTTTTAATTCAACAGTGAGGAATAGGTGGACAACCTTGGCCATTATATCCCCAACCCCTAAAATCACACTGTCCTGCTCCATGGCTTGAACTAAATTGCAGACAATCTTTGCTCTCTGTTTCTGCCACAATTGTTAATATAAGACTTTAAGCTGTTTCTGAAATGGGGGAATGCTCTTTTTCGTATAAATTTTAGTAAGTTGCTCTATTAAGATTGCATTTTTTCCTGTCATACTATTAGGTAGATAGCAAGGGATTCAGGGTCTCCTAGGGATGAAAGTGGGTGATGTGGCCTCCAGCTTGGTCCTAACCCACCCTAACCTCCTGAGTGGCTGCCATACCTGGGGAGGAGGGAATACTCTACGAATCTGCCAATCATAACTTACTGTGCCAGCTACAAAAGAATGCAGAGGACTCTCTAGCCCACGGGCCAAGCAGCATAGGTACCACAGAGTCCAGAAATTGAACTAGAACAACCTGCATGCATAGTTAAGGCTCAGATTATGTGACTCCCAACTGTCTAATCAAAGTGGTCCCATGGTGACCTCTGGACAATGAGGGAGGTCCCCATCTGGGCACTATAAAACAAGATACATACCATAATCAGCCCCTTTTGCACCCTTCCATTTGCTCTCACTTTGCTATGACAATGGGTCCAGTCATCATCTGTGACATATGTACCATGCTCTGTAAACCTCTGTCTTGCTCTTGCCCTATAATCCTACCTTTCTCTCCTTAATAGACCTCATTTTCATGCTTGTCTTACTTTGGTGTGTCTGGTCATCCTTCGGCCATGGGCGCGCCAAGAACCAATATTTTCAGACTAAAACCTGACAATATTTTCTCAAATAATCATGGCATGAAAAGCATAAAATTTGATATATTTTTAAAACTATAATAGGAGAAAAAAATGGTTGAATACTCTAATAACTTTTTAAAAAAATTGTATATACCTTCAGAAAAATTGATAATAAATTTGAGTCAGATCAGAAAAACCAACACTTTTAAGTACATCAACTTAATTTTAATGATTTGTCTTCTCAAACTATTCATATTTAAGTATGCAGATATACATTAGCTAATACTTCTGGAAATACGGGAAATTTTTAATGGTGATTGATGCCTACTTAATATCTTATAACATTTTACTAGCAGCCTTCTATAAGATGTATCTAAACTGGGAATATATTGGCTAATTTTCAGTACTGCTAGGTTCATGCTAGGTGAGTTATAAAGGGATCATTTATTCTTAGGAAAGTTGGGGTGTGTATTAGTAGGCTGGGGAAATTGTTCAGCAAATTTACAAGGCTATGCCATATTGTGTTTAAATGTCTCCTGCTTTCTATATAAAGTCCCAGTTTTACTCTTTTCTAAAATTAATACCAGAGTAAGAAATTCCAAAAAGGCACATCTAAAAATGTCTGTGTTGGACATATGCTAGGAAATTTTGTCCTAAATCTATTATTTTGCAATCCTATACTCTACATTTTCTTCATTGTTCATAAATAACTTTTATGCCTTCATCTTCAACAAAGAATTTTAAAAATCTATTTCAGAAGAGTTCCTAGGAGATTCGCAAATGTTTCCTACTGAATTTTAAAGGAATTCAGTGTGTTTGTGTAGCCAGCCTCATCATAACTGCCTTGGCTTTTGGATCCTCGTTGCTGGTTTTACAACTATTATTTGTGGCTCTGAACTTTTTTTCACTATCTCTTGCAGAAAATGTTGTCTCTAAAGAATCACCCTCTCCTGAGTTGATAAAGCATTATGTCTATTGCCATCATATGTTACTTATCAGATCATCCTTGAAGTGTCTCCAGTGTTTGTATCAGATGTACACAAATCACCTATCAGGTAATCAGAGGGAACTTCTCTAGGTACTAGTGAGTCCTTGGCAAATAAGACATGCAAATCCCTGCTTTTACATTTTAGAGGGAGAAGCAGTAAATAATATCTGGATGTGATAAGAGCTATGAAGAAAAATAAGGCATGGTAAGGGGATAGACAGTGGAGGATATGTGTTTATAGACAGGGTGATCAAGGGAGTTCTCTCTGAGGACATAACATCTGCATATAGAATCTATGAAATGAGGGAGGATACAATATAAGCTTCCCAGTAGAGGAAACTGCAAGTGCAAAGGCCCTGAGGTCACATGTTCTTTGCACGTTTATTGAGAAGACCAGCATAGCCTAAGCATGGGGAGAGGAAAAAAGGGGTAGAATATGAAGTCAAATAGGAAATCTGGGGCCAGAACATACAGGGCCTAGCAAGCCATATAAGTTCAGTCTTCTTGCACTGGTACAATCAAATGTATTATTCAAATATTGACACATGCCCACACTGCTGAGTAAACAGCAACTGTTCAGAGCCTTTTATTATGTCCCTGCCATGGCAGAGGCCCTGATTCCTTCCGCAGGATTGATTCGGCAGTAGGGAGTGGGGTGGTTGGTACTATTGCATTACTTATTAAATATGTTTAATTTCATCACTAATGGTGAGGATTTAGAGCTCTATTTCCAAATGTCATGGAAACTTACAGGAGCGTTTTCCATAATGTTCAGGGAGAATGTGTGGCACAATCTGATTTACTTCTTTAGAATATCAGAAGAATAGACTAAGGGAATGGAAGGAATCAAAGTAGGGACATCATTTAAAGGCTATTGCAGAAGTTCAGGGGCATGATGAAGGTATATTAGACCAGGTTAGTAGCCATGGAGAAAGGTAAGGCTTGGGCACAGTCAGGCTGTATTTTGAGGTTGTATTTGATATGTAGGCTGGAGTGGCTGTGGTGACAAATACAACCCAAAATATGTGATGGCTTCAAACAAAGTGGAAACTTCTTTATTTATTCATGCTGTTTGGAGTCTCAAATCCGTATGGATTAACAAGAACCCAGAGGCCACGAGTGAGGTAACTGAAGATGTGGTTGTGTTTTTAATGTTCTTATATGGTTTGTGAAGTCCTCACGTGCGTGCTTATAGGTAGACTGAGTATTCGTAGGTAGAATGTAATAACTGAGAGATGCATATTATAATTTATGGAGCTAAATGCCAAAGAGTATTTCGATGTATATCAACAAAGGATGCATTTTCAAGGTGAGGGATATGTTAATTACCCTGATCTAATCACTATAATTATAGGTATCGGGACATCACTATGTACTCCATAAAGATGCACAATTATTATATGTCAATTAAAAAATAAAAAGAAAAAAGGATATTTCGTCTGCATATAAGAATTCAAGTTAATTTATTTTTAATTTTAGTCCTTTAAAGATGTTAGTCCATTGTCTTTCGGCCTCTATTATTCCTAGTAACAAGTTAGGAAGTTAGACATAATTTGTGTTTTCCTCTTCATTTATTATATGGTTCTGGATAAATCTGATTTTAATATTTTTTTTCTTTAATCTTTGATTTTCAGCAGTTTGATTGGGTGTGATTTTATTGTATTTATCCTGCTTGTGTTTCGCTGAGATTCTTGGACCTGTGGGTTGATATCTTTTATCAATTATTTTTTGTTTTATTATCTTTCTCCTTTCATTCTAGGATTGTAATTGTATGTATATTAGATTATTTGAAAATGTTCCACAGGTCTTAGATGGCTTGTTCTAATTTCTCTAATCTAACAAAAAACAGAAGTCTGAAACATAAATTTTGATGAGCAGTCAAGCATCCCTTCCACAAAGTAAGAGCTAAAGAGATCTTCTGATGTGAAGTGTGTAAGAAAGGAAGGAGAAAAGGAGCACCACAAGGTGTTTGCTTGAGCAACTCAGTGAACGATGGTGCCCTTTCCTGAGATTCGTCTCCAGGGGAAGACAAAGACAAAGAAAAAAAGAATTGACATGTTGGTTGTAGATATGTTAGTTTCAAGATATTAGTATTAAATATAAGTATTAAACTTATAAGAAATTTAAGAGATTTCAAATAGGCAGTTGTATACCTGAAGCTCAAGGTTTAGACATTACCATGCCACATATAATATACAAATTTCTGATAATTTGTAAGAAAGACTGCCTAGAATGAATGTACAGATAGGAGGTTTGAAGACTAAACCCTGAAGCATACTGATGCTTAGACATTGGAGGAGGAAGAGTATACTGCATAGGAGGTTGAGAAGCAGGAGGAGACAAACCAACAAAACATCTTGTCCTGGAAGCCATACAAAGAAATGTTTCAAGGACTTTGTGATCCAAGGTGACAGATGCTGCTGAGGGGTTAAGAAAGTGAGACATGAATATTGACTAATGGGTTTGGCAATGTGGAGATATCATTGATATTGATTAGAACACTCTCAGTGGATTGGTGAAGATGAATGAGTAGTTGGAATGCAGGGTGAGAGAGAATAGGAAGGATAAAAATGGAAATGCCAAGTATAGACAAACTGTTTTTGGAGAGTGTGTTAGTTTTCTATTGCTGTTGTAACACATTTCCACAAACTTAATGGCTTAAGGAATACAAATTTATTATCTGACTGTTCTGAACCTCAGGAGTCTCACTGGGTTAAAATCAAAGTGTCAGCAGGGTCTTGTTCCTCCAGGAGAACCTAGGGAAGAATCTGTTCCTTGCCTTTTCCAGCTTCAAAAGGCTGTCGGTACTCTTTGGTTCATGGCCCTCTTCCATCTTCAAAGCCAGCAATTGCATTACTCTGAGCTCTCCATCCATTGTCACATCTTTTTTGATTTGGGTCTTACAAGGACCTTTGTTATTATATTGGGCCTCCCTGGATAATCCAGGATAATACCCCTGTCTCAGGATCCTTGATTTAATTTACATCTAAAAACTCAATTTTCCCATGTAAGGCAACATACTCAGGTTTTGAAGATTAGGATGCCAACAGCATCAGGATGCCATTACTTTGCCTATCACAGAAGGGTATACATGCTTCAGCTATGCAGTTTGCAGACAGTTGCACTTGACTATATTTTGTTAAATAAACCCTGGCAACATTTAGAGATAGTTTTATATTAATAATCAGTATTATCTTAAATGAATAGAAACTGGTTGACACCCTTTTAAAGACACTTTTTAAAAGTTCTTTACTATTGTTATTGGTTTAAGACAACCCCGAAATATTTTTCAAACGTAGAATCCCTAGACAGACACACTTGTCTGCTAATGGTCATATTTTACACATGAATTGTGTGATAGTATCTAAAAGAGTCTTATCTTATTTTGGAGCATGGTATAATCTAAACAATTGAAAAATATCATGAACAGAAAATATATATGGTAATATCTTCACCAGCAAACTCTTTTGGGCACTGTGGTCAGTCTACATAATTACAAGCTGTACATGTTTTGGACCTCAAAAGCAACAAATTATTGATTGCACAAAGCAACAAATATTATGTGTGTGTTTGAGAAGCAAGATAATTGTTTTTATTTTTTAAAACAGTGTTACATCCTTGTTACTTATTTATTTAGAATCCACCTCGCTCTAAAACAAAGAGAATTACAAAACTAGAATCTATACAGAACTCAGGAAAATCAGCAAGAAAAAATAAAATAACATTAAAAAGTGGGCAAAGAGCACGAACAGAAACTTTTCAAAAGAAGATAGACTAGTGACCAATAAACATATGAAAAAATGCTCAACGTCATTAACCATCAGGGAAATGAAAATTAAAATCACAATGAGATATCATCTCCAGTGAGAACGGCTTTTATCAAAAAGTCCCAAAACAACAAATGTTGGCGTGAATGTGGATAGATAGGAACACTCATGTGCTGCGGGTGGGACTGCAAACTAGTACAATCTCTATAAAAAGTAATATGGAGAAACCTCAAAGAACTAAAAGTAGAACTACCATTTGATCCAGCAATCCCACCACTGGGTAATTTACCCAGAGGAAAAAAAGACATTCTATGATAAAGACATCTGCACTCGAATGTTGATAGTAGCACAACTCACAATTGCAAGGATGTGGAAACAGCCCAAGTGCCCATCAATACATGTGTGGATTAATAAAATGTGGTATATTTTTACCATGGAGTACTACTCAGCCACAAAAAACAGCGGTGAATGAACACCTCTTGTATTATCCTAGATGAAGCTGGAGCCCATTCTCCTAAGTGAAGTATAGGAAGAATGGAAAAAAAAGCACCACAAATACTCACCATCAAATTGGTAAAAATTGATCAACTCTTACGTGCACATATGGAAGTAACATTCTTTGGGGGTTGGGCAGATGGGAGGGAGGAGGAGGGGATGAGTATAATCACACTTAATGGGTGCGGTGCACATTGTCTGGGGGATGGGCACACTTGTAGCTCTGACTCAGGCAGTGCAAAGGCGATTTATGTAACCTAAATGTTTGTACCCCTGTAATATTCTGACATTAGATAAATAAATAAATAAATAGGAAAAAACCACAAAGTGAATTACAAAAATACATTTATAAAAATAAATAAATAAATAAAATGGTACTTTCCTACAAGTCTCCTGGTGAATCAGAACAGCTAGAATGTTTCTTTTGTCTTAGAGCCTTTTATTTTAAATTAAATTGAAAACAGATTGAACATTACCTCTTCATGGTATTACTACACTAAGGCAGCAGGAAATTCTACAACATGACTCCTTTTTGAAGAAGGTAAATAGAATCCTTATTTCAACAATCATCTCAACTTGTGTGTCATTTGTAAAATTGTTTCTGACCTTATCAGCCTCAACCATCTTCAGATTTGGATAAACAAATTCAACTCTTATTGTTGCTGAACAGTTTAAATTTGAATTTCATAAGCCCTGCCATTTATTTGCCTTTGTTTTTATAACTTGAAATAAAAAGAACATATATATATATATAGTTTAAATGCACAAATATATTATATTATATGTTAATATCTAGTAAGGCCTTATACGTGATTTGTATATAACTTTTTCCCTGGCCTCATCTTAATATTCTACTCTGTTTTCTCTTTTACTAGTATTTTTTAAGTCTTATTATGTTAAGTTTAACAACAGGCTGATATTTGATGTGAAGAAACTTTTTAGTTTAATTAAGTGCCATTTATTTATTTTTGTTGTTGCTATATTTGTCTTTGGGGTCTTAGTCATAAATTCTTTGCTTCAGCTGATATTTACAAGAGTTTTCCCTATGATTTCTTCCAGAAATTTTATGGTTTCAGGTGTCACATTTAGCTCTTTAACCCCTCTTGAGTTAATTTTTGTATATTGCGAGAGATAGAAATCCTGTTCAATTCAATATTTACTGACTAGGGTGTCCTTTCCCCAGTGTCTGTTTTGTCTGCTTTGTCAAAAATCAGTTGGTCATAGCTATGTGGTTTTTTTCCTGGATTCTCTATTCTGTTGCATTAGTCTATGTCTCCACCTTTATACCAGTCCAAGTTGTTTTAATTACTATAGCTTTGTAATATAATTTGAAGTCGAGTAATGTGATGCTTCCAGATTTGTTCTTTTTGCTTATGATTGCTTTAGTTATTCAGGCTCTTCTTTGGTTCCATATGAAGCTTAGGATTATTGTTTCTGTGAAAAATAGCAGTGTTTTGACGGAAATTGCACTGAATCTGTAAATCATTTTGGGCAGTATGGATATTTTAACAATGTTGATTCTTCTGTTCCATGAGCATGGGGTGTTTTTCCATTTGTTTGTGTCGTCTGTGATTTCTTTCTTCTGTGTTTTGTAGTTCTCCTTGTAGAGATCTTTCACCTCCTTAGGGTTAAGTATATTCTTAGATATATTATTTTCTTTGCAGCTATTTTAAATGGTATTGTGTTCTTGATTTGACTCTCATCTTGACTGTTATTAGTATACAGAAATGCTACTGATTTGTGTACATTGATCTTGTAGCCTCAGAATTTGCTGAATTTATCTATCAATTCTGGGAACCTTTTGGTGGAGTCTGTAGGGGTTTCTATAATAGAAACAAGATCATATCAGCCACAAACAGGGATAATTTGACCTCTGTTTTCCTGATTTGGATTTCTTTCTTTTGCCTGATTGCTCTGACTAGGACTTCCAGTACTCTGTTGAATAGAAGTGGTGACAGTGGGCACCCTTGTCTTGCTCCAGTTCTTAAGAGGAATGCTTTCAACTTTTTCCCATTCAGTATGACATTGGCTGTGGGTTTGTCCTATATTTTTTTTATTATTTTGAGGTATGTTCTTTCTATGCTTAGTTTGTTAAGGGTTGTTATCATGAAGCAGTGTTGGATTTTCTCGATTGTTTATTCTTCATCAATTGAGATGATCATATAGTCTTTGTTTTTGTTTCTGTTTATGTGGAGAATCACATTTGTTGATTTGCATGTATTAAATCCTTTTTGCATCCCTGGGATGAAACCCACTTGATCATGGCTGTTGAATTTGGTTTGCTAGTATTTTGTTGAGGGTTTTTGCACCTATGTTCATAAGGGATATTGGTCTATAGTTTTTATTTTTTGTTGTGTCCTTTCCTGGCTTTGATGTCCAGTTAACTTTGGCTTCATAGAATGAGTTAGGGAGGATATCTTCCTTCTCAAAGTTATGGAACAATTTCAGTAGAATGGGTGCCAGTTCTTCTTTGTAAGTCTTGTAGTATTCGGCTGTGAATCCATCTGGGCCACTGCTTTTTTTGTTGGGAGGTTTTTTATTACAGTTTTAATCTTGTTACTCATTATTTGTCTGCTCAGGATTCCTACTTCTTCTTTATTCATGCTTGGGAGGTTGTGTGCTTCCAAGAATTTATCTAGTTTTTCTAGTTTTTCTAGTTTTCTAGTTTGTGTGCACAGAGGTTTTCATAGTAGTCATGGATGATATTTTGCATCATTGTGGTATCAGTCATAATGTCTTCTTTTCCATTTCTGATTGAGCTTATTTACATGGACTTTTAGAAACTTATATTCATTATTAAGCAATTGAATGTATGATACCCATTTTACTTTTTTTAAAAAAAGTTATATATGCCATTTGTTTTATTTTCTACATAATTTTAAGCACTAAATTCTTCTAGGTTATTCTTATTTTTCAACACTCACAATGCTTGATTTATTCCGCTGTGTTCAGAAAATAGTAAAATATATGATCACTTCACAGAAAAAAATGAAAAATTCTTTTCTAGCTTTTCCTTTACTTACTTTCTACAAAGTAATCTGGTCCATTCAGGTTAAATATGATACTCTCCTCCTTGCCAGCTCTTCCATTACTGTTGAAATAGAATACAAAGAGCAATATTGGTCCAACAGTCAATGCTTTACCCTGACTAAGCTCAGACAACTTCTGTTTGGGAAAACACAAGTGAGACATTCTTTATGGAGACTGATGTTCTTTGTAGAAGTAAATGCACATAGAGATATTCAGAAAGTTCCTGCATACTCTAGACAGGTTTAGTCCTCTCTGATTCCATGGAATTTCAGGCCCTCACTCCTGAACCAATACAAGAGCCCAGTGGTTACCCTTTTGAGTAAATTTTACATGTAAATCCCACTCCTTAACATAGCAATAACAACAATTAAAATCATGACAATAAAATGATTAATATACAGAGAGAGCTTAATAATATACCAAGTTTTATGCTTTTATACACTACTAATATAATTTGTATAGCAATTCCATGAGGTAAGTATAATTAGCAACATTTTAAAGATGAGAAAATAGAATCTAGAAGGCTACATGATACCTCCAGGGCTATATGGCCAGTAAATGGCAGAGCCAAGATTCAAACCCTAACCTAGGAGTAGCTCATATCAGAGACTTTGCTTTTAATAACTGTATTCTTTTTAGTCTCAGGCTTAACAATTTTTAATTACTCTCTTATTTTAATTATAGAAAGTTTAGAGGCTTCTTCTGGACTTAAAAACAAAATATTATAGCTAACAGGGATTAAGTCCTTACTACAAAGGTAATGGTCTTAGTTCTTTATATGCATTATCCAATTTAAATCACACAACTATTAACTTCTGAAAAACTTTTTTAAAAATCCAACTTTTAAATTAGATCTTTTAATTTTTTTCTTTTATAATTGAGGAAACTGAGCTTTGATGATATTAAATTATTGTGCAAAAGCACATAGTTAGTAAATTACGGCTCTGTAATTCAAACTCAGGCCTGTCGATGTCGGCAGTGAATATTTTCATGTTTTTGCACATTTAGGGATTTCTGAGCAAAGAAAACCAGAACCTGAGTTAAAGGACAAGCCCAGGTTAGAGGAAATAAAAGATGACTGGATAGATAATGAGAAACCTTTAAAGAGAATTAAGGATTTATTTCTAAATGTGTTTACTTTTCGAAGCAGGATAAAACCTGGAGCCATGGAGCCATCTGTTCACATTCCAGAGGATCGTAAAACACTAGGGAGCAAAGGTTTCTTCTCCCTAGGAAGGAAGTAGGAACACCATGTAGTCTTTACAAGCTTCCAGAACCATAGTTTGGGCTGCTTCTTCTCCTTCCTCTACTCTTTGTGCACCTATAGGGTCTATCTGGTTCTCTTCCAGTACCCCAAAAGGGATAAAATGGTCATGGGAAAGTGATGTAGTTATTGCTGTAAGTAATAATAGCCTCTTATCCCGACACCTCAGGTTTGCTTTTGAGACAATCTAAATAGATATAGGTATTAAAACCTTACTTCCTGACTCCATATTAATATTCCAGCACTGTGTTATGTTTCCTTCAAAACTCTCCATAATTCTTTCCTATCCTATGAACATCCTATTTTCTACTGTTTCTTAAATGAACTCTTGGCTCTTATCCTCACTATTTCATGAGAATGGGTGTTACCACCTCTGAAGAATTGTGCATTTTATTCCTCTTTCTTGGTTTTCTTTTATTCTTTTCTACCTAATTTATGCATATTTACAGAGTCAAAGTGAAATTCCACATTCTGTAAAAAAAAAAATATTTTTTGATCATTTTGTTTTTGAAGCCCACCCGTAGACTTCATATAATTCTTCTCTCTGCTATTATTTATCATTGTGCTATGTTTGATTTTCCCCTCTATGTGCTACCCCTGGATTATTAGCTCCTGAAAGCAGGGTACAATTTTAGATCTGTTTGGTTTCTCTTTATTAGTGATAGTTTTTTTGCCCCCAGTAAGAATTCTTAAAAATAGACGTTGATTCATGACAGACAATAATGCTTCTTACTGATGAACCAGGTTTCCAAACTCTAGAATATCAAATATTTCTCTACTGTGGTTCCCTTTTAAGTAATTGGCTGCTCCATTCAGGGGCATGATAGATCTGAGGAAAAAGCAGGGGTTTAGTCCTAGATTTTTAACTTCTGAAAATTTATCAAAAGTTAATACACTTTTAATACTATGGACAATGATTTATTTTATTTTACTAACTTGTGCTAACTGGGGGTAGCTCAAGATTTTTACAACCAGGATGTTTCCATTTTCACATTTGTGGCAAAATTTTTCTTGTCAGTAGTAATAAAACTAATAAAATCTTTCATATGTTTGTATTTTTTAAGTTCTGGCTCATAAACATGGCTTTTCTTCAAACTGAGAAACTTTTCAAAGTGAAATTGTTTTATTTACTGTCTAGAAATTTTTGAAATTAAAAAAATTAATACTTTTTGGAGTGTTTTAAAGATTTGTCTCAAATGCTTTGTTTTAAATGCTATCACTCTTTACTTCATTGCATTGGTATTTCCTTTACCTTCTTTCTATCCTATGTTAATTTCTTTCCTCAAAATAAAGCTTTGATACTTTCAAACAATTGATTCTTCACTGCAATTATTCTCATATTTTTATTTCTTTTTCCTTCTGATTTTCTGGGGAGTTAAATTTTATATATTCTATAATTCCCATTTTGATCATGTTCATCCATGGATTTTTTTTCCAGATTTCCAATATGTTTCACTAATATTACTTTTCTTCCACTAGAATTTTTTTTTAAATTAATTGCCCTTTTATAGGACTATCACATTTCATTCCATTTATTAATATTGGTGATCAGCACTTTATTAGTTCTGATCAATGCCATTTACACCTTTTTTACATTTTACAATAGATTATGATCAAGTGACTTATGTGTATATTTAAAATACAGGATAAAACAATTGAAATAAAGCGAATCAAAGATTTTTTTTTATTCTGGAATCAAAGACCATTGGATGTAATTGCCTTACGCCTTACTAATTTATTTTTTTGGGACTCAATATTTAATGCCGTGGTTTATTTATCTTTGTGAAATAATAAAACAAATCAGAATGTCAATTTCAAGAAAATGATAGTATTCCATATCACTATTTTAAAAAAATATCAATTTGATTTTTACTACATTATCAAGGTACAATGAAATTTAGCAGACATGGATTCTAGAATGAGCTGGGTAGTCATGGCAGTGTGAGACTGGCTCTCAGAGGAAGACTGATACCCAGGAGGCAAACCCACAACTGGGTCAAGGATGCTCACACAAGAAGACATCCAGAGATGGGTGTTAATGTGGGTGTGTTCATGCTTGTGCTTGATGAGCCAATATTCTGAATGCTAGAGGAAAAGCTGAATCTGAGTCAGTCAAGTATTGAATATAAAAGATAGAAGAAAGAGGGATAGATACATTTGGAAATAAGGGAATGCATTAGATAGAGGAGAAAAGAACATCTTTTTTTTTTTTTTTTGGCAAGAAAAAGTCCTGACAGAAATTGTTTGCAATTATTTTTAGCACTATATTACACTCAGAAAAAGTCTTATTAAGGCAACAGACCTTTCTTTCACTGGGGAAAATAAAAATGGCCTGAGTTTTCATAGACAGGAAAAATTTCCAGTGAAGATGTGAGAGAATGACACACAGAGAGTAAGACTTATACACTGTGTTGTTGGAAAACTATATAAAGAAGACAAAGGTTGGGCCATTGTCCAACCAATGGAGTTGGGTTACAGAGAAGGATATTTTAAAAGTCAGAAGATTGAAGAACAGATACCTTTTGGAGGATAGATGAGGGAATCTGTATGCAAAATGAAGTTTAGAGAGGCTCAAATTAAAACTTTTGTTCTCTCATTTTGTTAGAACCAACTCTGCCTTGAACTGCTGGTCACAGTTTACTAATTATCTTATAAATCACTTAGTTTTATCCCTTCTTGTTTCATTTACAATAAAAGGCAGGAATTTGGTTCAGAAAAGACTCAGATGATTAATGTAAGTACCAGGTTAAGTTTAAAAATGAATGAATGAAATATAAATTGTGTAGTGACAACAGTTTGAAACCAACACACGAGGGTTGGGATGCTGGCTCTGTACCCAAGGCTCACATGTGACCTTGAGCAAGGTACTTTTACTGTCCCTGAAGTTCATTGTTCATATCTGTGAAACGTGAAAAATTTCTTTACATTAAATGTTGTAAGGGTTATATGAATTCATACATAGAAAGAACACAGTATTGAATCTAGCTGTTACTAAGTGTTCAATAAATATTATTCATTATTCTTGCTGTCACATCATTATACCTTATTAAGTTACAACAAGATACAATAATTCTTCATGTTGCCAACTCTTTGTGTTTTAGCATGGCAGTGCTCAGTATTTGTAGAAACCCAATAATGTTTCCTTTCAGCTACCTTATGCATTATTCTTAGATTCTGTCTTGTGTTTCTCAGGTTTCCTCAAGATATTGTGTGTCATACTTCAGGTCCTGGTCAGCCATTGTATAATACACATTCAATTAATTTAGGAGTTTAGAAGCTAATGGCCTCATTGCAAATCCCTTGACATTTTAAACCAAGCCAAATAAAGCAAGCAAGAGAGTATTTTACATGAATTCTCCAAACAGAGAGGGTTATCAAGTTCATTTACGTGTTTACCAAGGCTGCCAGCCATCCTGACTTGTTTGGTCAAGGGCTGTTTTTATATGAACTGAGCTCTGTTTCTGATGGTCTGTTGGCAGTAAAACAGCATGAAATCTCACTCATCATTATTACTTACTCAGTGGACCTGTTTTCCATCAGTAAAGTTTCAGATTTAATCAGAGTTTGGGGTGCATCATTTTTAACCATGTATAAGGTGCTAGAGGCAACAAAAATCATTAAAATTTGGCTCCTGGTATAATGATGAGGTGCATGCATGGGGTGGAAGTTGTAAAGGACTATAAAACTGTTAAATTTGGTGTGTGGGAGGAAGAAATTATTTGTAAAACCCATAAACTTCTTTAGCCAAAATATCTATTACATGCTAAATGGCGCTAATGAGCTGTTCTAAAAATCCAGGTCATGAAAAAATATATTTGCATCTCTTGCTGTGTAAGTGAACATTACAAAGAGGAACTACTGATTTCCTTTACTATTTCTTAAGGAAAAAGCAAACAACCTTAGTACTACAAATCTGATGCCTGGGCCACCTTATTTCATAAAACGATACTATTTTTAGAAACTGTGACCTCAAAAGCAAGAATAGCTCATGAGCTTTTGCATTGAGATTTTACAAATCATTTTGTTATTTTTTAAAAATATGATGATTAAACAATATGAATTCTCAAAGGGGTAATGTTTTTAAATATTAACAAGAACTTTAAATACAAACACTTTCAGCATACCAGTAGATATAAGTAAAGTATACCAGTAAACTATATGATAGTTTAGGGAAATTGATTAAAAAAAAACCAACATTTTATTTATATCAATACATGTATATCTGCATCCATATCTCCATCTCCACTTCTATATCAATATTTATATAACTGTATTTGAGAGGAAAGAAGCAATGAAAATCAGCTCATTATCAATAATAAATATTTTATAAAGGAATATGAAATGACCAGATAGGAAAATGGAATAAAAATCCTTTATTGCCATAAAGCCACATTTCCAGTCATTCACTTTAATGTGTTGCTTCTTTGAACAGCATTTGTACAAGTTGTGATGTTAGTAAAAGACAGGGTTTGATGAGATATGAGACTATAGAGAGCTTGCCTCCTAGATCAGACTCAATATTTTCTTGGTAAAATTGAATCCACCCATCCAATTCCATTAGTAGATCAGCACTAATGCAATTGTAAATCACACAGCTACTGCTGCTAATGTCAAGTGAATAAGGATAACTCAGGTTATGTCCCAGTAAACTGATTCCAGATCTCCAGAGGTAGAAGGCTCAGTCATTCAATCTCTGTTAGGTAAAGAATCTGATCAGGAATATCACAATACCAAGCCAATCTGTTACTTAGCAGAAAAAATTTTAAAATTTAATTTAATTTAATGTTCTTATTAAAATTAGGAATAATGACAAATAAGCTTTTGTTTGTTTGTTTTTTTGGTTTTTAATTTCAAAATGTTAATGGAGTGCAAATGTTTCTGTCACATGAATACACTGTATAATGCTCAAGTCAGGGCTTTCAGTGTGCCTGTCACCAGGACAGTGTTCATTGTACCCAAGAGGTAAGATTTTATCCCTTACCCTCCTCCCATCCTTCCCCCTTCTTGGTTTCCGATGTCCCTTCCATCTCTTTGTGACTCCATGTACCCACATTTAGCTCCCATTTATTAGTGAGAACATGTGGTATCTGCTTTTCCATTTCTGAGATACGTTGTTCAGGATAATAGTCTCCAGTTTCATGTGAGTTACTGAGAAAGACATTGTTTGTTCTTTTTTATGGCTGAGTAGTACCCCATGGTATATATACCACATTTTCTTTACCCATGCATGAGTTGATGGACATTTAGTTGATTCCACATCTTTGCAATTGTGAATTGTGCTGTGATAAACATTTGGGTGCAGTTTTTTTGTGGACAGTTTGGCTTTTACTAAATTCTGATGTGAAAGAGCTTTCCACCAATTGATATATGGCTTTTCTGAGTTGCTCAGAGAGAACAACTGAAAACCATATAAGCCCATTTTGAAAATCTGTTCCCTAAATCTTTAAAAATAGATTCAGATTTTAGTGTTTTCTTTATTTTATACTTGACCTAATTAACTAACCTAATTATATAACAGGACTAAAATTCATATTCTGGACTTTGGCCTGAAAATTTTTATCTATTTGACCCAAATATAGTGAGTATAGTAAGTGCCCAGAACTCTGGCCGCTAATACTGGGGTTACTGTGATACACAAGGCAGACACTTTCTTTGTCCATTTTGAGCCTATAGGTCGAAGGCAAGACTTCTGGCAGGAAAACCCTCTAAGTTGAAATCCAAAGGATGAGTTGGAATTAATCACATGAACAATTGAGGAGTATGAGTATTTCATCAGGGAACAATATGGAAGAACAGACTTGGAGGGTTTGTGGTAATTCCAAAGAACTGGAGAAAGTTCTGTGCAGTTGGGATTGAATTTGGTGAGGAAGAAGTTAGAGATCAGGTGACAAAGGCAAGCTGTGCTCTCTCTGATTATAAACACATTGTTAAACCAGGTCCAGGAGTTTGAAATTTTTCAAAGGATAGGGAGATGCTATTGAGAAACTGTAAACCGTGAAAAGTAGTTATAGAAAGCTTATGTTGCAATGTAGAAAATAGATTGGAAGGAAACAGAGTGCATACCTAGGAAAGTGGGGGGAAATTTGGGTTTAGGTAAAAGATGATAGTAGTCTGGATTAGGAAAGTGGCAGCAGAGGTAAGTATAAATGGATATGTGTGTGCAGGGGTGATGGTAGTCATGATTGATAACGTACACAGGGCAACAAATTGGGCAATGGAGTAGAATCCCCTGGTTTAGGGATTGTAGTAGGACACTAGACTAATAGGAGAAAATGATGGGTACATGGTTAGACAAGTTGATTTTGAGATGCCTGTGGGATAGATGGGTTGTGTGCAATGAAATGAAGAGGTCTGAAGCTCAGGACAAAGTTTAGGGTCATAAAAATAGATTTATGAGTTACCAGTGTAGACATGGTTTTCAAAGCCACAGGAGCATTGAGATGATCTGAAGGGCAGAGTATATGCAGGGAGAAGAAGGAAAAGTTTAGGGCACAACCAACAATTCCTCTCTCAGTGACTCACCCTCCTCTTTCATGATACACCTCTCCCATAGGGATTCTGAGAAGATTCACAAAACATGGCAAACTACAATGTTTTAAATTATTTAGAGAAAAATTAAGAGAATACAGAGAGGGAAAGGCATTATATTAAAGGACAGGGATCTGGATTACACATGTAACAACAGAATGGTTTGAGAGAATTTTTCTAGTAAGGACTTTGGTCAAACTGTGAGTCCTATCCCATTAAAATAGCGATATGAACCTAAGGGAGTAATTAATTCTACGTCTCTGCTAGAGACACGCTAGAAATGTTTTGGAGCTGCTAATTGGTCTCTGATGTGGCCTTATGATCCTTAATAAACTAAAGATACTTTCAGTGTTTGCTACAGTTTTATTTTATTTATTTCAATAAATTTAGGGAGTACATATAGTTTTTTTGAAATATGGATGAATTGTATAATGGTGAAGTCAGGGCTTTTAGTGTACCTGTCACCTGAATAGTGTACATTGTACCCCACAGGTAATCTTTCGTCTCTTACCCGCCTTCCACCCTCCCCGCTTCTGAATCTCCAATGTCCATTATACCACTCTGTATGACAATGAGTAAGGTTTGCTACAGTTGGATTTATAACGTCTGTAAGAGCAGTCTAAGAGGTCATCTGTAAGATTTCCTAAAGTACTCATTCACTCATTCATTCATTCTTCTCTATCATTTTAAAGACACTTTTGAAATTTTATTATAGATTTAAACTAACACCACTAATAGCTGCATTGTTCTTCAATTCAGAAATAGTCTTTCTTCTTTCGCAATAGCTTGCCAGTTTATAGAAAACATATTAAGTACCCAGTGGTTTTGAGAAGCCTAAAGACCTTTTATTGTTAGGAAATAGATCTGTAAACACTTAATAAATTAATGTTTGCAATGACAGTGGAGCATATGCCATACAAATGATCACCAAGCCCTGCCTGGCACAGTGAATGCATTTAGTTAGAGTGTCATTTATCTACTTTATTTTAAAGAAATTATGACAGAAATAGCTGCCATGTAGACATTAGCAAATCTTACCAGAGAGAGATTTCTGCTACACTCAGAATTTAGACAATCAGTTCTGAGTGAATTTGTTTTACCAACAGGGAAGATTTTGCCTGTCAATCAAGCTAGAGGAAGACAGTGAACAGGGTTTGGCTTCTATTGAAGTGAAGGCCTTTTGGAAGCCTCATTATTATCCTCTTTTGTAATCTTTTTGTTCATTTTGTTTTTCTAATATAACATTTCTTACCTCAAAATGGAGTAGTCTCTTCCTGTTCTACTCTTCTTTTTAGAACTTCTCATCAGTTCTGGGGCATGAAAAGATAAAAGTGTCAGGGAAATGGCAAATAGGTAATGCGTATAATGGGAAATTATACTGTGTCTTTCTTTGGGGTGTAGAGACAAAAAAGTTGCCTTGGACAAGTCACTTGACATGATATTCATTGGCCTATGACTCAGCAGGGGTCACGTGACCTTTGGTAGGACCCCCTCCAAAGCCTACTTGTGCCAGCTACTCACTCACATGGTCATGTGGGACGAGTGGTAACTTCCAAACCGCCACCTCAGAGATTCCCATGAGTTGAAAGAAAAAACTAAAAATATCCTATCAATCAAAGCATTTAGGGATAAGGGACAGAAATTTTGTTGGAAATGAATTCAGATCTATCACAAAAACATCCCTCGAATCATTTTGGTCTTCTTTATCTTGAAGAAAGTTTTTTGCTTTGTTTTATTTTTGGTATGCATTCTATTAAGTTTCTTTGAAATATTTGTTTATGCTTGGAATTGATGTAGCATAAATTTAAGCACTACAGAAGAAATTGAATATAGTCTGTAAGGAATAGGATGGATGCAGAAAATTACCCGCAGCTGATTTTATATTTGTACAGAGATGTGAATGTGTTAGGTAAAAGCTCAGGAGAATATATTTCCTTATAGAACATGATGTTTTTTTCAGGAGACATTAGAAAAGTTCCCTGGGCAATAGTCACTCTATTACTCACTGCTTCTCTTAGTTGAGATGATAAAACCTTTTGAAGAAAAGTAGGAGAATAAATTGAAAACAAAGACAAATATCTAATCAAGTTGGCGTGCCAGAAGTGGTTTTCTACTTATCTCATTCATGTGTGAAAAAAAGTGTCTAATGTTCGTGTAACTAAGTGAAATGAAGAAATGATTACGTGTTATGAGAGAACGGTGGGGTAAGGAACAGGGCAGACTGACGCAGACCTTTGGAGCTAAGGCAACTGTAACAAACATGAGGAGGAAGCAGTGGGTCTGTGTTAGGCTTTGAAGGTGGGTTAACATCACGGCACTATGTGCTTCCCTCAGACGGCCAAGTGTGTCTTCATGGAGAAGAGTTTCAACTTGGGAGGAAGGGGTGGATTTTTGAGGATAGGGGCTAGATGTTCTGGGTGGGAAAAAGCATGGTACATGTATAAATGGCATAGAGGAAAAGAATATGTTTTACTGGAATAACAAGTCCTTCTTGGAAAACATTAAGAGATATTTGTGTTTACTTTATTGAAGGTAATTTACGTATCAGCCTTTAAAATGGAGCCTTTACTCCATTTTAAGTGTACAATTAAATGGTTGTTAGTAAATTTACCAAGTTGTACAGCTATTCACCTAAACCAGTTTTAGAGGATTTCCTTCCCCCTATTGAGACCCCTAATTCCCTTCCCCAAATACATTTCAAGCATGCCCTTCCCCTCCATAGTGCTCACCACGTCTCTCAGATGTGGGTCTACCCCCACCCCCCAAATCCCTAGTGAACACCACACAAGAGATATTTTTAATTGTATATATTAAGTGGTTTTGGTGGAATGTCGTAATTCTGAGAACATCTACTCATTCACCTTAGTTTAAAAATATAAGAGAGGCTGTCTTCACTGAGTCTCTCCTTCATATCCTACATACATATCTGAGTCCTGTCCATTTTTTTCTAGGTAAGATCTCTCAAATCTACCATTATTCAATCTCCACTGTCATACTCTTTGCTTGAAATATTACATAGTTTATCCTTTATAAGATTCAAATTTTTTTCTTGGTGTAAAGTTCATGATCTTTTACCTCTTATTAATTAATCTTACTTCTCACCTCCTTTCAATTTGTACTCTTCTTCCTTATAACAATACAAACCCACATGCATTTCTTCAACCCACATTCTCCTTCTATCTGGAATGCTCTTTTACTTCCTATGGCATATTTTATTAATAATTCAGTTGTGTTTTCCTTTCTGTGAAGACTTTTCTGGCCCTTTAATTTGAATGAGATGTCCTTGCCAAATACTTCCATTATGGGAAGTATCAATTTCCTGTTGATTTTTTACCTCCCCTGTTATATTTTGAATACCTTGATAGCCGGGTCTATGTCCTTTATCTATGAAATTCTTACACCTACCATATAAGGTAAACCTTCAATAACTTATGTATGAAATAAATGAAGTCATAGCAACAATACTTATGTGGAAAATTGATTTCATAAAAAAATTGAAGTTTTGATCATGCTACTTTAAGATTTTTTTACATCTTGATAATCAAAGGTCCTGGTGTTGATAGCATATTTCCTATGCTTTGGCAATCAAGAGGGCACTCAAGTGTTGCAAGTTCGATGAAAGAGGCTAGATTACAGCTATGCACATTTCCTTGAGACTGTTCTCACCCCAGAACTGGTACAAGGGAAACGTTACCTCTATCTTTCTTCCCTGAGTGAAGGTAAGTGGTGCCAGAAATATGGAATGAAATATAGTCATTTTCTTATACACTATACAGGCTTTTCATGGAATCTTGAAAGACATAAGACAAATTTGGTAAAAATAATACTAAAAATTAATATTGATTACAAAGGCATGGCTTATAGCAATGATTGTAGAAAAGTTAGCTATATTTTTACTGTGTGTGTATGAGTGTGAATGTAAACACACATATATAATGCTGTGAAATGCATTATTCTAAATCAAATTTTATTGTAGGGATGAAGTATCTCCTTCATTTTCATTTATCCATCTAAAGATTCCATAGCCCTTCCTTTGAAACTTTAGTACTGAGAAACATAGTTGAAAAATATTGATTTAACAAAAGAATGTGACTATACAAGATATGTCAAATGTAATCAAATTATTTTCTTATCCTTAAATTCTATAGATTTTGTAATAGATAAACAATACAATATGTAGATTTTGCTTTGTAAGATTTAGCACTCACAGATTGTAGAAAATATGATCCCCTTTAAAATGCTCAATTTTCTATAAGAGTGTAAAAATTCCATTTTATAGAATGGGAAGAAAAAAATAGTAATTTCTGCCAAAAGTAAATAAAGCTATCATGTGCATTTTATTTATGTGCAATATAATTAGATTCTGAATTCTAACTGTATGTATTAAGTCATGGTATTTTGAATTATAAATTTGAATGAAAACTCTGGGAACTTCCCACTTCAATGTACTTTACATATATTATATAAGAATATTATTCATAATCTAACTCCATTTATTCATCGACATATAGAATAATTGGTTTGTCATAGCTCACCCACTGGTTCCCTTGCACGTGATTTTGAATTCCTTTATCAGCTACATCTCCCTTTTCTGGTAAAACTGAAGTACACTGGTGCTTCTCTGAAAGCACACTGCTCAGAATGGACATAGATTTTAGCCGTGATCTGAGCTGAGCAGGGAGGAATTTACAGCTTCCTCCTTCCAGATGTCATATTCGATTGACAAAGCCCAGCATTACTTCAGCTTCATCAGAAACAACTGACTTGGTTAAAACAAATGCCCAGGTTTAAAATAAAATCTACTTATATTACCTCAAGGATGAGAAATAAATTGGTTTCCTCTTAGAATCAGTTTAGTTTAAAAGGTAAAAAAAAAAAAAATCCTTTGAATCTGTTATAAATATTTCTTATAATTATGACCAAACATGCATTCCCAGAATTTGAGGTGGTGTGCAAGGAAACAATCAGGGGAGAAGGCAGACTCCTGTACTATTGTCAGGATTAAAACATATATAAGGGGCCAGGTGTGGTGGCTCAAGCCTGTAATCCTAGCACTCTGGGAGGCTGAGGCTGGCGGATTGTTTGAGCTCAGGAGTTTGAGACCAGCCTGAGCAAGAGCGAGACCCATCTCTACTAAAAAAAAAATAGAAAGAAATTAGCTGGACAACTAAAAATATACAGAAAAAATTAGCTGGGCATGGTGGCGCATGCCTGTAGTCTCAGCTACTCGGGAGGCTGAGGCAGAAGGATCGCTTGAGGCCAGGAGTTTGAGGTTGCTGTGAGCTGGGCTGACGCCACTGCACTCTAGCCCGGGCAACAGAGCAAGACTCTGTCTCAAAACAAACAAACAAACAAACAAAACATATATAAGGCATATTTGATATTTGTTGATAATAAGGGTGGAAAAAACTGAAATGTCACATCAAGTCTTTTTACTTTTAGCTGGAATCACATCAACTCAATGTTGTAATGCTGCTCATATTATGCTGTTCTGAGATCACATGTGTACAAATGCATATATATGTATATATGCAATATATATTTGCTTAATGAACATGGGAAATAAACGAATTATCTTTAATAAATGCAATGTATCTGCTGCAAAAATTCCAGTAGGAACATTCTGGAATTGGTATCCTTAAGAGGGAGAAAACTCTAAAAATATGGGTATGTTTTAAGAAGATTTAATAAAGCTCCTGGTTGTAAATTATAACTTTGATTGTTAAAGTTTCAAAGAGTATTCCTCACCCACTGTGGCTGACAGACTATGGGCTGGAGGAATCATCCATACAATTTATTACTTTTGTGGCTATTTGCTTATGAATGTGGTCAAGTATGTCTTTGAGATTCTCTCATATAGATAAAACCTCTTCTGCATGTACCACCTGAAACAGCCCCTAGCAAGCCCTCTTCTTAGGTTTGTTACACATTTATAAACAAACATTACAATCAGTGCCATGAAGGAAAGCAATTTTCTTTCAATTGTCTCAAAAAATTACTTGCTATTTTACCCCAATTTAGTCAGAAAGACTAAAAAAAAAAATCTATGATATGTAATTTAAATTTCAGGGAAAGCAAGTGCAGAAAACTTTGTGAGTTTTCAGTCTGGAAGCTTCTTTTGCTTCTCCTGGTGCTTCTGAGTTCTCATCAAGCTTTGGTGTTTCTGGGTTTCAGGATGTGTGCTCAGCAATCGTGGCCACCAGAGAGTTTCCTTGCTCAGGGGTCCTGCCTCCTCTGGTTAGGAGCCACAACATCTGCAATTCTGTTTTCTTCATCGTACTGGAGTGTACGGATTATTATTCTTTGTCTTTTTGGTATCAGAACAACATGCTGAAAAAATAGCCAAGTTATTTTTCATTTTGTGTACATGTCATTATTCACATAGAAATCATTTATTTCTACTGGGAATAACAGATATTTTGAAATATTTTTCCTGTTATTTTATCATTAATTATTTGCATCCCTATTTTTAATATTATGGCAATACAAAAGGTCTTAAATATGGGCTTCTTATTGTATATTTGTGAATATCTTTATGGAGTAACAAGCAATGTATATTATTAAAAACACTGAGAGGTAATCAAAGGAAATCTTACCTTAACAAATTGGAGTTCTTTTCTAACTAAAAAAAATTCAAATATATTTTGTTAGAGAAAATAATCTCAGAAATTTTCATCCTATGAATTGCATATGCCTGCAAGCTACTCCTCTGACAGCACAGTTTGGCAAAACTTCCTTTTGGTTGAGAGGAAGCACAATTTATAACCATTTCAAGTTGTGGCAAGTGAAGGGAAAAGTTAATGACAGGAATTGAGGCCAGAGGACACAAAGTGATAACTGCAGGCAGAGTCCATAGGATACCACAAGGTTTTAATCGTTACTACCAAGATTTAATTTTCACCTTTCTCCAAACTATAAAGAATGGAACCAAATCAATTGATTTAAAAATAAGCCTTATCTTTTGAGATGTTACGGTAAAGCAGGCTAAAATAAAATACATTCGTTAAACAAAAGTCTTGGGATTCTATTTTGAGATTTGTAAGCCATCTTCATGTCTTGAATTTTATGTTAAATTTCTACAAGTTTGTGAGGTATTTGGTATTTGCTCCTATCTATGTAATAACAGAGTGCAAGCATAGTGCAGCCACCTGGTCCATGTTAAGAATTTAAGGCTGTTCCTTGAGAGAGCAAAGAGTTGTAAATTGAAGCTGCCTGTACTTGTTATATATGATAATGATTTATTTATTTTTTTTCAGTCAAGAAAGTCAGTTTGCAGGTTTTAGATGGTTTGACTTGACCAAGGCATATCCAGATTTCACTACCACTTCTGATTCTAATAACTCTGCATGCTTTGATTGCAATTTAATTGCTAAAGAAATAGGATCTGTATTTTAAATTCACTTTATTTATACCATTTACCTATTTACCTGTTGTCCCAGAAGTGTCGTTTATTTCATATCATAGGACAGCTGATGTCTCTGTATCCAAGATGCAGATTGTGGTGTGGTTAGAATGAGGACTTAGCACCAATGATCTCTGATGTAGAAGTGTTAAGTATATTGGAACTTTGTGGCAGTTTTAAAGAAAATCCAGAAATGCGTAACATACTCAAGTGTTCCATTTTGTTTCTTCTTTCCTCCTTAGTCATTTTGGAGAGTTACTATGGAGAGTTACTTTGTAGACTCTTCTTTGTAGACTCTTTCTCTTCACTATCCTTTGAAGCTCAAACTATTTTATATAAGTTCAGAGATAATTGCATTGGCTGCCTTCATTTCATTTTTTGGACCTGATTTCCTCTTGATTATAAATTTGTCATTGGGGAATCCTTTTCTTCCTTTAGGCCAAACAGCTGTGTTTTATTTTATTTTTCTTTTCTTTTCTTTCTTTTTTTTTTTTCCACTAAGGAGGTCAAGTTCCTTTGGGGGAAAAACTTCAGTTCATCATGTTCTTTCTTTTATATCAACATGTACAACAACAAAATGCAAATTGCTTTTGGGCTGAACGTTGCTGTAGTAAATTTAGTAGTATTCATTTAAATACATTTGTGTTTTCCAAATGGTAGCACCACTTCCAACCCTCCGATAAAGTAGAGTTAACAACTTATTATAGCTAATTCAGTTTCATCTGAATATATGGAAAATAAATTCTTAGGCATGCATTAGTGGGTTGTTGAAAAGAATGACATGTGTTTAGCTTTTATCCCCATTTTGCTGTGCTTTCACATGCCCTTTGTGAATACTTAGGTCTGCTTAACACAAATCATTAATCAAAAGCCTATTTCAGATATTTCTGGTGTTTTGGCATTATCTATTCTATTTGTATGGTGTTCAATATTTTTGAATTAAATGAATTTATATCTCTGGTCTTGAGAACCATTGGGCTCTCTTGGGATGAAACTATGTAATCAGAATTAGTGACTGGCAACATAGATTCTGTGTAATTGCAGAGGACTGTTAAAAATTAGTAAAATAAATATTACTTTATATTTAACTTGATGAAGAAGACATAAAATAGTGCAACACATAGAAGTATACCACATCTTTTTGAAAATTAGGATACCAGTCAGGCCTAAGAGATCTTACCTTCTTTCTCTTTATAAAAGGAAATAGGATAAATATAATCCTCACTGATAATCAATTTATTTATTTGCTCTTCCTTCCCTTTTTTCTAAGAATTTGATATATAAGTTAATTCGGGTTACTGTGATATACATTATAGAAACCCAAATAGGTTCAGTTGTACATTGTGGGGGAAGACACATTTTTGCTTCCTGTGGCTTTATAATCATATCCTTAGATTTGCTTATGGGCTGAGAAACCCAAGAGTGTTTGCTATATGAAAGACCTTGCATTTTTCATATTTAATTTTTGTTCTTTCTAAAGTCCCAGAGATCTAAATAGTTACTACTTACAAAAGTTTGTGATTCAAGAATTGTGAGAAGTAATGGGAGAATGGCAACATATGTATTTATCACCTGTTTCTCTCCTCTAAAATATAGAATAAGAGAGAACTTGCATTAATGATTGAAACCATGGAAGCTACTCAATTGCCAATAACTTTGAGGAATTTTGGGCAGACATTGAATTTGTAAAGTCAGCCTAAAGAAAAGAACTTGAAGCCAATATGCTAATTTGATGTTGTATCACAGGTGACAGTAACAAACTAAGCCATTTCAGCAGTGGTGTCTGTGAGTCAGGAGGGATGCTTTATCAAGTTGGCAAGTGGTAGCCCAATCAACTGGGCTAAGAGGTATGGTGGCAGGAAATAATACAAGAGATAGAATAGGGATTACAGAAAAACAGTCAAGAGAGTGGCTCCAGTGAATTCCCCTCACAAGATAAATTTGATCTTAGAGGTGACAAGGCTATTCCTACATCAGGAACGGTAACTGTTGATGCATTGGAGCCTGGCATTGTACTTCACAAATTAAGCAAATAAATGCACAGATTAAAACTAAACAGAAATGACTGGATAAAAAACATGAACTTTCCATCTGGAATTACCCATATTTCCAATACCTTCTCTTCTCTCATAAGATACATAAATATATATATGATGATCACATGCACAGAGCAAGAGTTTGAGTTTACCAGAAATCAGGAAAACAAAACTAAAATAGATAAAAAGCATAGATTTATCTTTGTAGGGGGTTTATAAGAGTTTGTTAGTCATATCTCCCCTACCGTTGATTTCTTAACTAATTGAAATAAGTGCAAGAGCCAACTGGACTCTTGAAATACAGGATCAAGTTATTTCTTGATTGAAGAAAGCAGCTTAGACTCACTTTGGGAGTTTTATAACTTCTTCTCAAAATAAATTCAGTCACACAGGTACAGATGGACAGATGAAGACAGCAGACTTTCCCTCAAAGGCCTACCCTAGTAGGGTCACTAAGCAAAGCATCAACAGAGAAAAAATTTCACTTTTATGGGCAAGTACTTACAAGAGAGTCAAAACAGTTAGAGATATGACAACAAGTGGGCAATGATCTTACATATATTACTCCCACCCAGAGGAGAAAAAAAAAAAGGATGCCAGGCTCTTATCAGTCTTTATAACTTCCCCTTCAAGAAGGTAGAGTGAGAAGGGGCAGAAAGAGTGGCAAACATTATTTCCAAAGTGCTTCTCTGAGATGGCAGTAGAGCTGATCGATTCTCCTATTTTATGGAACTGTGCAGAAATATGGTGACTGGAGCAGATATATTGCTTTCTTTCATCTTGGAAAAAGTCTTAAACTTCAAGTACTCAAGCACACACAAAAAATCAGGTTGCTTATAAAGAAAGCAAAAATAAAGCTGACTTCAGATTCTGCAGTATTAGATACCATATGGCAGTGAATAATATCAAGTACCAAAGATTTAAGAATACTGTATTTATCTAAATAATCTTTCATGCCTGAAAGCAACAAAAAATATTTTTAGGTAGGTAAAGTCTCTGAAAGCACACAATGTCCTTCTGGTAAAAGAAATGTTTTTATATAAATTTCTGCCGGAAATTACTAAAATGATCAAAAAACGTTAACACTAACCTTAATTCTAATAAACTAGGGATATCAAACTGCATATCTTTCAGAAACAGTGAAAACCTGGGCCCAAATGGAGTAGTGCATCAAGAACTAGTGCATGGCTCTCCATAAACAATGCACATGACCCATTTCCTTTAAACGTAGTCAGAGGATCTTAATAGGCCCTAGTCATATAGTTTTTATTTGGGAAGAAGATTGGGGAATGGACAGGGTATAGCATCCAGTTCCTTACTAAAAGGCAGCAGGGAAAAGAAGGGTTAAGGAGGGATGTGCCAACTAAAGTTGCTTTGAGCTGGAAAAAAAAAAAATGTCCGAGACCTGTGGTAATGCAAAAGATTTAGGGGAAGCGTTAATCTGGAAATCCAGTTTGCGGCTACTGAATGAAGTTCCTAAGTGGAGGTAAGTTAACATTCAAATATAAAACAAACGCTGAAATGAGCATGCTTCATGTCTTCACTGCGAGTCATGGTATTCTACAGTGGCATGGTTTTCTGTCAGAGAGAGCTACTTAGTAGGGGCCAATGGCTGAAACCTGAAGATGGGTTTAGCAGATTTGGCGGAAGACATAGTCTTACACAAAATAGTTGAATCAAGACTGCTCAGTTCTTCCCTAACCTATTGGCTCCACATTTTCCCAGGTAGCTAAAGAACTGGAAATATAGTTAAAACTATTAATGGCCCAACCTCAATAGCAAGCTCTAAGGACATAATGAAAGCACATTACAAATTGAAGAATAAAAAGCTGAGACAAAGAGAGTCCACCATACCACCTTTAAACAAATAGCAACTTTAGCTGGCTCTATGCCCATCCCATGATGAACTGTAGGGTGAATCTTACAAGAGATCTGTGTGTGGATACTTAAAATTAAAAGAAAAAAGAAAAAGAAATAAAGAAAACAGGAAAAAGAATGAAGGTCCTAAACAAGCACAGGGACACCAGGATGCCAGGCAGCAGATGAACAATTTGAATAGGATACTTTTTTTTATATAAATAAATAATTAAATAAATGAGCTATTTAAATGAAATTATTAAGGAAGAAATATAAAAATATGAAGTGATAGAAATAGTTTTAAAAAAAGAGCTGAAATAGAGAAGGTAACAGTGGAAAATAAGAAAACCATTATGGAAATGAAAAATTATATTAAAAGTAAATGGATGTAGAAAAATAATTTTGAAGTTAGATTCAGAGATTTGGAAAACAGTTCTGGGAGAGAAAACTTGTATAACCTTATAAAAATAATGAGATAAATGTGATTGGATAGAAAGTGATAGACATAAAAGATAGACAAGGAGTTACATCATGAGGAAATTTCTAGACATCTAGGATAGAGAAATAATTTCATTAATATCCAATTAGAAGAAGTACTTCTTGTTAACTATTGCAGAATTAAATGGAGCAGTGTCTATGTAATCTTGAGGGCAAACTTTTTAACCAGGCAAAAATCATACACATGGAAATGTACTTATAATGATAGCATTTATATATCTTTCTGAAAAAAAAATTACTTGGAGACAGAGTCATATCAATTGAAATATTAATCCAAAGGAAAAAGCTTGTGAATGAAACATCTTAATGTAAAGACTGATATTAAACACTGTGTCCAAAATGAAACGCAACTTTTCTGCAAGTGCTCTTGTAATATTTGCAAAAATCATAAACTAATAAAAGGCCAAAAATAAAAGCAAAAATATCTTTTAAAATGAAACGAAACCCAAATAAGGTAACTAAACCACAATAAAACTAATAGAAAACAAATACAAAATTAGATAAAACAAAAATACATAATCACTTGGACATATTTCTAAAATGTTTTCTATCCTTGATTTCCTCTTGGCTCAAAACTAAAAGTCAAAACAAATCTCAAAACAACAGGAAAAATTATAATATGCTACATATCAAAAATATATGACAATGGTTCAGTTCTTTGGAGAGAAAATTCATGGCAGTAAACAATCATGAAATTGGAATTAATTACAAAGAATGGAATTTAATGAAGCAATGAATGTAGGAAATATTTTTTTAGAAAGAGCAAGAAAAACAAAATTTAAGAAGCACTGAAAGGTATTGTGACAGAAATGAGTTTAGGCTGGTTTGTGAGTAGAGACAGTAACAGAGTCTAGAGATGAAAGGTTTATAAGAATGAAAAGGTATTGCTTCTTTACTCCAAATAGTAAAGGAAAACTGAAAAAGCCTTTGAAAAGCAAGTTTAATAGGTTTCTCACTTGAACAAATGGATCAATCCTGTGGCAAAGAGCAGATTGAGGATATTATCACCTGGTCGAAGGCTATGTTTTTCATGTGGCCTCAAGGCCACAGTTAAGTTGAGAGAGAAGTAAGGTATCTATCTAGAAAAGAACTTGAGATGTGGTAATTAGTACACAGAACTGACAAGAAAGCAACAGAATAGAAGCCTAATAAGCATTTGACGGGAGAACATGAACTTAGACAAAAATTAAAATTATCTTTCACTGGATAAGTCTTAAAATAATCTTTGGGCCCACCAAATGTCTGCTCAGGAATATTTAATAATTGCAATAGATTAGCCACTTTTCTGTTTCTCTCCTAAATTTTTTCAAATAGTGTTTCTTATTTCCCTGTAGTCATCTTGTCTGTGGAGCAAGAAATAATTGGGCCTTTTAGTTCTTGGGAAACTGGAACCATAGGAACCTCATTCTAGATCTGATGGAGAGAATAGTCCCTCATTAAGAGATCCTAGACTTTGAGATGGGCATTTTGTTTTCCTGCAATAAAGGGTAGATGTGTTCTCTGTTGGAGGGATAGGTACAAGTTGGAGATCCTATGATAGCTACAGCTTGCTTGTTCACCAAACATAGTTTTCTTTCATCCAGTGTGTAGAACTTGGCCATCAATGCCAGCGTCCCCAGGAATTATGTGTTGGCTATGTAAATGAGTTCCTGTAGGTGAGATGTGAACAGAAGTCCTGACACGTAACACCTCTTACATCTGCTACTCTGAGGGTTTTTGCCTTTCACCAAAATGAGACTGGCTTGATTGGGAGCCATAGATTGGAAATGGCAGAACCACAAGCCAGAGAGATCATGGGTCATTGAATCACAAATTAATGGTGAGCCATCACTAATCAGGAACATTTCTTTTATACTTTATATGCAAAATAAATTCTTTTATATTTGAAATATTATGTTTAGAGGATTTGCATCTTATAGAAACTATTGATCATTTATCAATATATGCTACATACTTCTTTATTTCTTTCCCTATTATTAGAATTTATATATTTTTTTAATTTCCTATATAAATAACCTATTCTGTGCTTTACTATATAAAATGTAGTATATTTTTAAAAATTTGATAAATAGTGCTAAAATTCTCTCTAGAAAAATTATGTCAATTTTATAATCTCAAGAAAAATGATAAGGCATAAAAATTTTCTAGACGAATATTCTCTCCTTCCACCAATCTGTGAGGAAAAACTTAAATTATTTTTGTTGTTCTAATACAATACATTATCTGCTTTAGGGCTGTGAATTCTGATTTCTGTGTTCTCCAGACACTGATCTTACTCTTTAAATTATTATAGTTTTATCATATGCCTTAATATTTCATAGAATGAGAATTAACTTGTTTCTTTTTCTAAAATGCCTTGTTTATTTCTAGCTACATGTTCTTTTGGTGACCTTTAGAAACACTTCTTTAAGTTCCTCAAAATGTTGCACAGGGAATATCATATGAGATGCATTCATTTAATAAATATTTTTAGGAAACTTAATGTATTTCCAAGCTCAAAGATATTTTTACATTTGTTTAATCTACCTCAATAAAATTGTATACTTTTCTTCATGCATTTTTGCACATATGTTATTTAAATTTAAGTAAAAATATTTTTGTAATTTTTATTGGAAATATGAATAGAAGGCATGAGTTTTAAATTATGGGAAAACATATGTTTTAAGAATCATTTGTACTTGGAATCATTTTCTACACAAAAATATTTTTCTTTCTTACTTTTCATAAGTTAATATGAACCAACAATGACTAAAAACATAACACATCCAGCCATTTGGTATAAAGGCTGATTAATATTGCTACGTACTTCAAAATTTAGGAATTAACAGTTTCATAACATTTTTATTAGTCAAAATACTTCAAATATTATGTCTTGCTATGATGCTGCACTATAGGGTAGGTTTTGGAAAGGTAAGCTTCTCTTGCAAAGGAAGGTAAAGATGTGAAGATTCTGGGAAATATGCCAAATGTGCAATAGTTTTAAAAATTGGAAATCTTAGCTCAAAGAAGGTAAGGTTTGATATAACAGATATAACCAAATTTGTGAAGAGTTACCTTACTGAAGTAGATATTTTGGGTCTCTGTTATATGACAGAACAAGGACCAACAGAAAAAGGCTCAATGATCCAAATTTTTATAAAATGTTAAGTGAAGCCTTGTAACTTCTAGAAATGTCTACAAGTGAGTAGTGCTATTTTCTAAGGCACTAAACTCCCACTGGAGCTGGGCGGGCCATCTGTCAGGCAGACAGTGTAAGATATTCTTACCCTGGGTTGGCGCCTGGCTTTGATGACCCTAAGGTCCCATCCAGCTGTGATTCTTTCATTAACTGTCATGCAGTGAAGGTGGTCCCTATGGTATTGGAGCCTCATTTTAGCCATCTTAGCAGCCAGTGCTAGTGCCAACTATGATTTTATTCTTCTATCTGTTAGTTATGTGCTGTAAAAATTCTGTTTCTGCAGAACAACTCCCTATTTCTTGCACATGCAGTTGAAAATTTGAGTTGAAATACTGGGAGTTTCCTTCTCATATTCAAATGGTCGTTCTAACAGTGCCACAATTTTCTTTGCCACGATTTTTCTTTAAGAAAAATTCGTATCATGTCATGTAGATGTCATTTTAAAATAACCTCAGTTTCTCAACCCAAAACATGAAATCTCTTTCCCCCCCAAATTTGTCAAATTCAGGATAAAAATCATCAGAATAATAGCTCTTTACAATTCAGGGCATTTATTATACCTCATCTCTTTATACAATGATAGCTTATTTAAGGAGCAATCTTATGGGACCATCTCTTCTATATCTAAGCTCATGAATTTAAAACTGAATCAAATCTGCATTGTATGTTTGTATCAAAATATTCCCTGTACCCCATAAATATAAACAACTGTTATGTAAACATACAAATTAAAAGTAAAGACTCAAACTTAAGAAATGATACATTGTGTAGGCATATCATAACTGCTGAAACACTGTGTGTATGTCCTAATTTGGAGCACAAATAGAATAAAGGTCTGAAGGAATTGGCCATACAACACTTGATATAGTTCTTTGTAGAGGGGGGAGGTAGGTATACCATTTATCACAAACTAATTCACTTGTCATACACTTGCTGTGCTCTCGTGCTCAGGATTCATCATGGCAGCACTATGCTGATGTTGATTTTTTTTTTTTAAGATAAGAAGAAAAGCATCAATACTATTTTTTTTTTTTTTTAGAAAGCCTCTGGAATGACTGGTGTTTGGATCTCTCATTGCCATAGAGTCCAGTGAGCATTCCCTGTGACGCTTCGGTTGTTTTAAAGCTCTACCTTCCAGTGCAGAGCCTCCTCAGCTGTTCAGGATCATTAGGAGACTTTGACTTAGACATGATGGCAGTGGGAGAAGAGATTTTAAGGATGCTTTCTCTGTGGCATCCTCTGGCAGAAAGCTTGAAAGCCTTTAATTATTACAGAGTAAAATGTAATGCAATATTTCATGAAATAGTGTTGTAAATTCAGTATTATTAGGTTCTTAAGTAACAGCACGGAAAAAATGGAATCCAAGAAAGGATGAGGACCAAAAATGGATGAATGAAGGAATGGTGAGTCTATGAAGGGAGTGGAAAAAAGGGAAAAGAACGATTTGAAAAAAGAGGGCCTCTAGGGTTTGTTATGCTTGAGTGTCCACCCGTTCTCCCTGGCCAAGCTAATCAATTAGATTTCTCATCTATAAAGTGGAGATAATATTGAAACTATTGTGTATGGTAGGAGTGAGAATGAAATATCACATGCTGCATACCTAAAATAGTGCATAGTACCAAGTACTTATTGAATGTGAGTGTTTATTATTATCACCATTTTATTATTACTGTTAATTATTATTATTATCTAACTCATCACAATTAAGACAAACTTACTAAAAAAGGAAAACAGTTCATAATTAAGCCAAATAAATATATATATATTAGTATTTATAGAAATGTTACCTTTAATCATGTAAACAATAGAGTCTTGATAGAGGGTCTCTTTCTGTTTTCCACAAACTCAAAAGCATTATGTTTGGATAGGCTCAACTCTGGCTATCGGGCAGCTTTTTCGCACCTATAAGAATTACCAGCATTAGAATCACCAGGATCCAACCTAGCATTTCAGAGTTAGAATCCTTCTACTGGGAAGGGAAAGAAAGGGGGCAGTGTCATTTACTATATTCATTTTAGGGGCAGCTCATTCATCTCAAAGAGATCAGCCTCTCTGCTTTAAGAAAATCTTGGGGTTAGGCTTTTTTTTTATTTTTGCCTTCTTTCACTATTGCCCCTTTTATAAAATGAATAAATGTATCTAGAGGAAAAATAATCTTTATAAATAATTTTCAATTTAAGTATAAAGCATTTATTGTGATTTTAAAAAATAAATTTGCTAGAAAGAATTGTTGCAAATTTTTATGGAAGTTGAGCCTCAGATTCAGATAAAAAGAATGGGCAATTCTTAACACTTTCAACAAAGTCAAATATGCATATTGCTAAAAAATAACATTAATATTTTCAAGTCAACAGTAATAAACTGATGAAATATTAAATATTTGCATTCTTCGTGCATCTAAGCTTGGATTGCATTCGCTGCCACGACACGCAGTGCATCTTGGCATGTTATATACCCGGGCTGCATTCTTTTCTTGGCAACATTGCGAGAGATTCTGCTTAACATGGAAAGAAAATTTTCCTTTAACGATGAATTTATCTACCAGATTTTAAAAAATGCTTACATATTTTTGGAATCTGTTGAGTAGGTTGTGTTCTTCCTATTCTTGGTACATTGAATATATCTCCCGCATTTAGCCTACAACCTTACTCTCAAATCAATTCTATCAGGTGCTGAAGTTGTCTTTCTCCCAGTCGTTGTCAGTGTCTAAAGGTCATCTGAAAGGTGATAATGGGAAGTCTTTAAAGATTTTAAGTTTTCACTTTGAAAACAGTTTCCCATGTACCTCAGGTGATGTTTTTGTATTATGAAAGCAGATGGCCTTTTGATGTGAGCACATAATCACACAGTCGAATTCTCCTTTGCCACTCATTCACTTAACAAATGCAGTAGTACTTACTAAGCACCAGCAAGTGCTGGCATTATGGTAAACACTGGGGATACAAAGTTGAAAAACATTTTTGTTTTGAAAGAAGTTATCCTCTGATTGACTTCCAGTATGGAGAAGCAGAGGTGCAAATCAGCAAATTACATTATATAAACTGATTAATATTCTTTGAGGATTCATGCGAATCATCCACCTACCTCTCACACCTAAGACTGAAAACAATTACATTATTTTTAACATTAGAGCTAAAAATTTTGTACCATGTTTTCTTTTTATTTATTTATTTGTTTATTTTGGTACCATGTTTTCTTACATTACAAAAGTTATGCATGAATACATGATTATACATAATGTAAAATAATACAAAAATGTACAGAGTAAAGGATGAAAGATATTGCTTCTTGTTTTCCCTTCCTTCTCTCTCCAACTTTCTTGGCCAAAGGCAAAAGCTTACAATGGCTTAGGTGTATCATTTGCAAGATTTATTTTAAAGAATAAATGTCTCAATGTGTGTCTTCCCATCCAGGAACATGGGGTTTTGCTGCATTTGGATCTTTTTCTGTTATGTTTTCTAATTTGCTATCGCTAATGAATGGAAAAGATACTTTTGATTTTTATATTTTCACCTTTAGCAACATTACCATCTGCTCATATTTCCCCAAATTTCTAAATTGAATCTTTATATGTTCTAGAAAGATATAAATGCCATCTATGCATAATTACATGATCCTTATTTTCAGTGTTCATCCCATTTATTTTCTTTGCCTTATTGTACTTCTTGGATCCTGAGAACAATGTTAAAGAGTAATGATGATATTTTAGTCAGGACTTTTTGGTTCCAAGTAACATATATTTAACTTGAATAAACTTAGAGAAAAAAATGGAAATTATTATGAGATTCAGACAGCTGCAGAAAGAAAAAGTCATTGTAGCTTAGCCTGAAGGACATTCTAAGCCAGTAACTGAAATGCAGCCCAGACTTGTCTCAAAAGCTCAATTTTTTATTCTCTCTTCATTTTGGCCTTATTTTCTACAGCTATTTGTTTTCCTCTCATTCTGCAGTCCCCATATGGTCCGTTGGCTTGTTAGCAACCAGGCCGCACAGCAGGAGGTGAGTGGCCAGTGAGCAAGCGAAGCTTCCTCTGTATTTACAGCCACTCCCCACTGCTGGAATCACCACCTGAGCTCCACCTTCTGTCAGATCGGTAGAGGCATTAGAGTCTCATAAGAACTTGAATCCTACTGTAAACTGAGCATGCAAGGGATCTAGGTTGCATGTTCCTTGTGAGAACCTAATGCCTGATGATCTGAGGTGGAGCTGAGGCCGTGGTGCTAGTGCTGGGGAGCAGCTGCAAGTATAGATTTTCATTAGTAGAGAGGTTTGACTGCACAGAGACCATAATAAATCAATTGTTTGCAGACTCATATCAAAACCCCATCAGTGAGTGGCGAATGACAATTAAGTTGCATCCGGTGGCAGACTTTATAGTGGCAAGTGAATTGGTGTACTTCAATTGTACAGTTGCATCTGGTGGCAGGCTTTAAGTCAGAATCCAACACTTGTTTTCGTCCAGGCATGGCCCGCCCATTATTTTATTTACCACTGTGTCGACCTCTCTTTCCCACTCTGCGCACTTGTCTCAGTCACAGTTTTGGTAAGCTCACAAGCTAACTCTAGCAAAAATGAGTAAGAAACAAACACCAGTGGAGAGCTTCTTTGAAAAGGGGATAAGACCCAATGATGAGACAGCAGAAGACTCTCTGACTGCCAACAAAATGAAAGCTGCATTTAAAAGAAAATATCAAGAGTTCTATTTAAATTACAGGTTCATTGCAAAAGATGATTCACATTCTAAAAGCCCTTCTTGTATAATAGTGGCGGCCACCTATCCAATGAAGCCATGAAACCTTCAAAACTGCTTTACCACATGGAGACCAAACACCCTGTACTAAAAGATAAGCCTTTGGAGTTTTTCAAAAGTAAAAAAACGTGAACATGAGGATCAGAAGCAATTATTGAAGGCCACCACTTCATCAGATGTGTCTACCCTGAGAGCATCATTCTTAGTGGCTAACCACATTGCTAAACCTAAGAAGCCCTTTACTATTGGTGAAGAGTTGATCCTGCCTGCCGCTGCTAAGAACACTTGCTGTGATATTTTAGGAGAGGCTATAGTTCAAATGGTAGCACCGTAATTAGATGAATTGATGAAATAGCAGAGGATATTGAGGCACAATTGTTAGGATTAATGACTCACCCTTGATGATTCTACCAATGTTCATAACAATGCAATATTGCTTGTTTTTGTGTGATGGATTTTTCAAGAGGATGTGCATGAAGATATGTGCATTTTTGTTGCCAACCAACACCACAGCTGCAGAACTGTTCAAGTCTTTGAGGGATTACATATCAGGAAAACTGGATTGGTCATTTTGTGTCAGTATATGCGTGGATGGAGCGGCTGCCATGAATGGACAGCTTTCTGGTTTCACTGCTCAGATCAAGGAATTTGCTTCTGAATATGAGATGCTACACACTGCAGCATCCATAGAGAAATCCTGGCTAGTTGAAAAATACCACCTGAACTAAACAACATTTTGCAGGATGTGCTTAAAATTATCAACCATATTAAAGTACATGCCCTTAACTCATGTCTATGCAGTTCTGTGAGGAGATGGAAACTGACCACATATGTCTTCTCTTGTACACAGAAGTAAGATGGTTTTCTAAAGTTACATCACTGGCTAGAGTTTTCAGGTTACAAGAGATGCTCCAGAGATCTCTTTTAGAAACACAGTCATCACTGGCAGCACATTTCAATGACCCACAGAATGGGTCGCAAAACTTGCTTACTTGTGTGGCATATTCAACCTGCTCAACGGACTCAATCTGTCACTTCAGGGGAGAATGACAACTGTGCTCAAGTTGGCAGATAAAGTGGCTGCATTCGAAGCCAAACTGGAATTATGGGAGCAAAAAGTGAATATTGGGATTTTTGACATGTTTCCAACATTAGCAGAGATTATGAAAGAGACTGCGCCAGAGCCTTTTTTCTCCAAGCTGTAGAATGATCACTAATCCCAGCTGTCAAGAGAGTTAAAACATTACCTCCCAGCCACAAAAGGCACCTGAACTGGGAACGAATGGATCCACGACCCATTTGTGAATAAGCCAGGTGAATTGATTTTGTTTGTGCTAAAGGAGGACCAACTGCTTGAGATAGCAAATGATGGTGGCCTTGAAAGTATGTTTGAGACAACTTCAAATCTCCATATATTCTGGATTAAAGTCAAGGCAGAATATCCTAACATTGCCACAAAAGCACTGAAAAGCCTATTTCCATTTCTAACACCTATCTTTATGAAGCAGAGTTTTCTGCAGTGACAGCAACCAAAATGAGATTATGAAGTAGACTGGACATAAGCAACATACTTCATGTGTCACTGTCTCCTATCATCCCCAGATGGGACCATTTAGTTGCAGGGAAACAAGAGCAGGGCTCCCAGCAATTCTGCATTATGGTGAGTTGTATAATTATTTTATTACATAGTACAATGTAATAATAATAGAAATAAAGTGCCAAACAAATGTAATGCACTTGAATCATCCCAAAACCATCTCCCCCACCCCTGCTGGCCTGTGAAATAATTGTCTTCCATGGAAGTGGTCCCTGGTGCGAAAAAGTTTGGGGACTGCTGTTTTTATTAACAGGAACCATAGACACAGAGATCTTCATGTTTCATATTTTAAAACTTCTACCAGTTGGGATTGAATCTCTTTCTTCAGCTTCAGTTTGAAAAAAAAATCTGGAAGGATGGTTTTCTTGGCTTAGCTCATATTTTTATCCTCAAACAATGACCTAGGAGTTGGTGGCACCCTCCGCCCCTGTCATGTAGTTGTCTTGCTGCAGGGAGCAGCTTCCCATAGAAGATAGCTACTTTTCCTACAGGAAATGAATAGTGCTAAGCAGACAAACAAAAGATGTCCACTACAGTGAGTGTCCTAATCTGAATGGTGCCTTTAATGAGATTGTATCAAATATATGTTTATCTGTGAATGTGATGTGTGATAATTGCTATACTTTTCTTGTAGATACATTTTAACAAGACAAGGAACTAGTGTTAAATTTTATATATGTAATGTGTTTTCAGCATTTATCTAGATGATCTTGTAGATTATATCTTAAAGTCTATTCATTTTACTTTATTTTATTAGGTGTTCTTTCATTTCCTTTTTTATGATATTAACAATGGTTTTATTTTATTTTTTTATTGCAGTAACAATTTTTTTTTTTTGAGACAGAATCTCACTTTGTTGCCCCAGCTAGAGTGCCATGGCATCAGCCCAGCTCACAGCAACCTCAAACTCCTGGGCTCAAGAGATCCTCCTGCCTCAGCCTCCCGAGCAGCTGAGACTATAGGCATGTGCTGCCCTGCCCGGCTAATTTTATATATATATATATATATATTTTTTTTTTTTTTTTTAGTTAACCAATTAATTTCTTTCTATTTTTGGTAGAGACGAGGTCTCACTCTTGCTCAGGCTGGTTTTGAACTTCTGACTTTGAGCTATCTGCCCTCCTCGGCTTCCCAGAGTGCTAGGATTACAGGCGAGAGCCATCATGCCTGTCCTAGTAGCAACACTTAATGTGAGATACACCCTCTTAACAAATTTTTAGGTGTACAAAATAGTATTGTTAAATATAGGCACAATGTCTTACAGCATATGCCTAGAACTTATTCATCTTGCGTAACTAAGATATTATAGTCATTGAACAGCAATTCCCTGCTTCTCTCTACCCTGACTCCAGGCAACCACCATTTTACTGTTTCGATGAGTTTGACTATTTTAGATACCTCATATAAGTGGCATTATGCAGTATTTGTTGTTCTGTGTGTGGCTTATTTTACTTAATGTAATGTTCTCCAGGTCCACACGTGTTGGTACATATGGCAGAATTTCATTCTTTGTTAAGGCTGAGTAATATTCCACTGTATATATTCCTTACCTATTCGTTCATTAATATACACTTGGGTTGTTACCGTATCTTGGCTATTGTGAATAGTGCTGCAATAAATATGGGAGTGCAGATAACACGTTGAGATCCTGGTTTCAATTGGGGGGGAGGCATATACCCAGAACTGGGATTACTGGGTCATATGGTAGTTTATTTTTAATTTTTTAAGGAAGCTCTGTACTATTTTCTACAGTGATTAATCATTTTACACTCCCTTCGGCAGTGTGCAAGAGTTCCAATTTCTCCACATCCTTCCCAACACTTCTCATCTTTCTTTTTTAACAATAGTCATCCTAACTGGTGTGAGGTGACATCTCGCGTCATTTTTGAACTTACAAGGTTTAAAACAGACATCAGTTTCCCTTGCTTCAGTTCTTGCCTTCTTTGATTTTTTTCTTTACTCTTCCCCTTATTCCCATTTTGGTCATTTCCTCCCTCCCTCAAACCTGACAAACTATAAAGTTTGGAGAAACATCTGTCAAAAGAACTGCTCTGATAGCTGTTAGGGTGAAATATTACCCATGATCCTGAAGAAAATGTATAAGTAACTGGCAAAATCTCCAACTGTCTCAATTGTAAGTTTAGCAGCAGTCAGAGATGAAGAAAACTGCAACCTGAACCAGACCACATGGACACATCCCCCTCTTCTCCTTATCCTGTAAAACTCCAATCCTGTTTAGGTTCAGAGATTACCTGTAGAGTCCCCATGGTTCAAGTACTGTAGAGGTGCATCAGTTGAATAAAGGCTTTAGCCTCTATTTGAATCATTTCAACTACTTTTTTCCTTCCTGCCAAACACAAATAATATAGTGTGTAATATTCAGAGATTTCCTAGTGATGAAGATTCTTAGCATCCCTGGGAAAAATTCTCATTAGCTACAATTAGAATTACAATTAGCTACAAACCACAGCAGGACTGAACTTTTTTAGATTTTAATTATATCTTTGTATCTTCTTATCAATGGGATTGGAATACATGTTTTTTGTAATCCTAACCATTTACATTTTCTAATGTAAGATCTTGTCAACCTTGATGAGCCTTCTGTATTTTCTATCTTATGAAAGGCTTTCTATATCATGGAAATTAATTGTACCTTGATGGTTTTGAAAGACTTGAAAATAAAACTGTTGGAGTTTGATGCATTTTTGAGATAATTTTTTAAACTTCTATGATTTTCCACTTTTATTCCATCAATTTGGTTATTTCATATTTTCCTCAACTCATTTTTTGTTTTTAATTTATAGGTGAAAAATTATATGTAGTAGTCTCTCATAATGTAGGAAATATTTTTTTGTAACTGTAGTTATGTTTATTTTTAATTCTTAAAGCTATTTGTTTGTGTTTTCTAACTTTCTGAAGCGGCAAAAATGTGGTTTGTTGCGCTCAACTCTGCAAAGAATCAGCTATTGCTTTTCTTTATCTGTTATTACTCTTCTTACTGTTATATTTCCTATCTGATTTGTTTCAACTTTTATCTCCATTAATTCTTTCCCTTAGTCAGTTGTCTTATTTTTACTTTTTCCTTAATTCTTCCTTTTTCCTTGATCCTCAAGTTGAATGTCTAATCTTTTTCAATCTTTTTTTTTCTAAAGTATGTTTCAGATTTATAGAAATCACTGTTAGTATTGTTTTAGCCCTAGTTAGCATGCTTTGATATGTAGTGTTTTTCTAAATAATCTGTAATTTTAAAGTTGATATTCTCTATAAACCTACTTATTGTTTGAAGTGTGTTTTATATTTTTAAGAGAATAAATTTATTTTGGATACTTTTTGCTTTTACTTTCCAAAAACCTACATTCTGGAAAGATATTTGAAGCATGTATGAATCTAGTTTAAATAATCTTTCTTTAACTTTCTGAGACTATTTGAACTGTTACTTTATTTTCTATCTTCCATTCTCTTTGTTCTCCTCTTCTGGAACTTCAATTATAGAGATGTTCAAATTGAGTCTACCTTCCATTTCTCTCATGTTATCTCATCCTTCATCATTTTTGACTGCTTTCTTGGATAATCCCTTGACACTAGCACTAATTAATTCATAAAGCCCGTATTTAGCTAAATGCATTCTACTATTTACTCTATGATTTTTTCTTTAATTTTGAGAATAATTTTTGTCATTTTGGTTACTTGGATTAATTTTTTCCTAATTACAATCTTTTTAATGGTGCTATGTTCTACCAAATTTCTTTGTGAATACTTCTTATAATTACCTAATTTTAAAAATCTATTATCTGTTTCTTAACTATAATAATTCTGTTGATTACATTTGGTTATTTTATAATTTTGGTTTTCTTAAGAAGCATAGAGATTCATGATATAGTTCATTTTATACATCTGTATCTGTATCAATCAATTTTGCTAGGTTAAATATTTATTCTAAGCTCCAGTTAAAATTATGTTTATATAGCAGAAGAAATATTTTCCATATTTGTAATTATATTACCTCTTCATACTTGAAGCTGTGTTTTTTCGAACTATATTTTTTTAAAAAAAGAATTGGCATATATTTTTCTGTGACATTAGACTCTTTAAAGAACTAGTTTTTGTTGACCTACTGTTAATCAATAAAAGGAGCCCAGTTCTTTGTGTGTGTGTGTGTATGTGTGTACGTGTGTATGTATGTCTTAGTAATAGTATGAATTAATATTCCCAGTCCATTATTTCATTTCTAAACTACTTATGGCACTACCCTGATTCCCCAGCTCATGCACTCAATTTATGGTTTTCTATTCAATCAGAAAACTCAGTTCTATGTGGAGAACTCAGTGCCAATTTTTACCTGAGGGAATTCTGATATTAGTCCCCATGATGTAGTAGCAATTGTTTTGATTTATATCTACAGATTATAGCCATGATTCACTTACTTTTTCATCTAACCCTGTGTCAGATCAGTAGTGATTCTGGACTTAGTTTTTATGGAGCTTCTCTACATCGTACATATAACTGGATTAGCATGTTCCTCTGCTTTATAACTTTGTGCTGTTTTCTGTCCCTATCTGCTTTATATGCTCCAGAAATTCTCCACTCTTCTAATCAGCTGAAGGTACCCTTTCAGGATTTCCAATTCTGCTATTGCTTATGTTTATTTTTTATATTTCTTTAATAACTTCAAAAGAATTTTGAACAAAAGTAGAGGAAATTCATGTGTTTATCAATCTTGTGCAATGGAACTGAACTTAATCTATATTTTTACCTAGTAAAGTAATATTTTCTTTAGTGATAACAATAATTTCAACATGTTCTGATAATATAAACTTTTTTTCTGGAAATTTCTTAAGCTTAAGTTACCGTAAAGGCCTTTCACCTCATATGTCTTTGGCTGAAAAATTCATTATTCACTTTATCATGGAAATCCTTCTCAGGTTGACTTTAATTTCCTTAGACTTCTTTATAAAAGGTATTGGAGAGAGATTCAACTACAAATCGAATGACGAGACATTCTTTACTTACAGATGATCCTGAGACTGCATCCCTTTATTGTCATCTGATTGTGTTATTTTGGGCAAGTTGGTCAACTCTCTGAGCTTTTATTTGACCCTTGAGTTAGATCAAGCAGTACCCTTTAAACTTTACTATGAATATGAATCATCTGGGTATTCTGTTAAAATGCAGACTTTGATTTGTAGATATAAGATATAACCTGATCATCTGGATTTATAGCAAGCAACCACGTCATGTTGGTATTGCTCTGTGGGGCACAGTTTGAATAGCAAAGCTCCAAGAAATTAAAAGTAACTGAAAATAAATGCATTGTAATTTTCCTGAAGCCACACACACACATCAATTAAATTGAGTACTTAATAACATACAAAGAGTGAGTCAGAAGCAGTTATCCTAAATTCTCATCTCCCCAGTGTCTTTCTTTTGTTCTTAGGGTAGATGTGGCTCATGACAGAATGACATTAATGATGTATCTTGGACCATACTTTGATTTCAACTAGCCTTCCATTATAGTGGTGTTCCCTACTCCACCCAAAGGGAGATCAGCGTAGATCTTACAGTGAGTCTCTGTGCTATAGAGAAATAATGTACACTATCGTTGTCTAGCCCCATAATACTAGTGTCAGAAGGCGGGGCCCAGATCTTTATTATTCTCCTCCCTCAACTGGTTATAATAAAACAGGAATTTTATTGTCTATTGGCTTCTCACTTTTAAGGCCTTCCCATAAGTACAAGTGTATTACTTTCTGTTAGCAGCTTTCTCTTGTTAAGTGACAGATTTTCCATACCTTAAGATACTTGAGGGTAAACTCCAAAACATTACCAGTTTTCTGATCCAAGTATTTATTGTTTGTAAACTCACAGGATGCTTGCTCTCCTTTTCTTCATCTTTTAATACCAAGAAACAACAAACAGAAAGTTTAAGACATTCTCTATGGAACCTCATAGCACTAAAACCCATAATTTAGATTTTCTGTATTTACCCCTATATTGATGTGTATTCTTAAGTAATTTTTAGGCTTTTTTTTAATTCAGACATAAATTGCAAGTTCTTTTTTTTTTCAGGGATTGTCTCTTTGTTTCTTTGGTACTACTTATATCTTCAATGAAATATTTTTTATACAGTAGATCTCATTTTGTATTTTTGATTGAATGAGTTTTCAATTCCTGTTTAGTAAATATTTTCTGATAACACTTCATTGCCTCCCAAGGTATACAAACAATGACTAATAATTGCCTGCCAAGTTGGGCGTGGCAATGATTAAATGCCATAGATAGGATTTCCCTAAGCCTAAGCTTTACAAAAAGACTAGAGATTTTTCCCAGATCTCATATCCTATGACCACTCTTTCAAGAACACAAAGAAGTGGTTGCTAAAAGATTGTATTCATTGGGATAATCCTTTTTCCCAAGTCCTCTATATTTAATGGCCCACAATAATTATTAATATCATCTCTTTTATTGTCAAAATGTCACTAGGGTGGATGATAAATTGGATCATAGCCTACTCTTGGACAGAATAGATTAATAAATAGAAAGAATAGAAACATATCTCCCACCATTAATGCCCATATCTGTTTTGTTCCAATTTGGAACAAGACTGAATTTTCTATTGAGCAAGAACGGTCTGCACCAAACTAAAGGGCAAGGCAAAGAGGAAGGGCGTGAGAGGGTAAACTATAATGTTTGCTGGGCTATGTCCTTTACTGAAGGAGTCCTTGGTCAAGGTCTCAGTTCCTGACTCATCTGCTTATTTCCCTAAAAGCTTGGAGCGAATGATTCTTTCTGGAGCAGGCAAAGTCTGTCTATGGTGGAGGTCAGTGCAACTGGAAGTATATCAAGAAATATACTCCCATGTCTTCATTTTTTTCCCTTTCTTTCTTTTTTTTTTTTTTCTGGTTGAACATCTGTTCTTGTCTTAGAATCAGGAGAGCTAATATCACAGGAAGTAAAGGCTATTTTCTAAGCTGGTGTGTTGCCCAAAACCACATCCTGAAGTGTTGAGAAGAGAAAGAACAGCTGGAAAGGTACCAACGCCAGCTGCTAGAAACCTATTCCCATGATTTTTATGATCCAGAGTAGGAAATTGGGGACGCAAGATCTGCATGGAGACTTACTCAATACAGGGAACACATTTTAAAAATATTACTGTAATTTAACACTTGGTACATTGCCCTGCATATGAGAGCTGCTCAATAACTGTTACTGAATATGTATTAATGGCTTGATTTCCATCAGCTTGACATTTCACTACCTAGAACAGCTATGTGATGCTGAAAACATGAGAGATTGTGTTGCACGCTTTTCCCTTGTTAGTTGTATAAGCTCTAGAGACTCTCACTATTTAGATTTTTACATATTAAGAAAAATCTATATCTTCGCTTACCTTAGTATGCTTCAAAATCAATTCTCAATCTAAAAAAATATTGCCCTTTACGTTTTTTCGTTTTTAAATAATTTTTCACGTGTACTCATACTACAGGTCACTTGAAAGCCTAAGCAAGTCATCACCACTGATTTCTTCCCATTTGTAAAGGTAGTTATTTCTGAAAGAATCCACATAGCTCAAGCATCTTTTTTTCCTTATAGAAACACTTTGCCTTTTTCACACTTACTTTGTTTATTTCCGTGACACATCTGTCAATATAGCCTTAACACATTTGTCAAGTAAGAAATTGATACTTGTTAATCTATATTTATCAGCCTAACTTTTATGATACTTGACTTGGATTTGATTTGGTATGTTAGCTATCTCACAGTCCTATAGCATGTTGGAAGCAGAATAATAAATTTCACTTTTTAGCCAAGAGTTCCATACTTTCATATTTGTATTTTTCAACCTCCTTTCATTGATATTAGACTATTTTAGGAAATTACTTTGGTAGATATAGTGAGCTTTATACTCAGGTGTATTTTTCAACTTCTAATAAATATTTAGGAAGAAACAACTGTCAAATATTTTTCTCAATAAAGACTAAGGCATAAAGTTCAATACCAATCTCCACCAGCTTATTTCTTCCATATTCCCTTTTATTTTTTCTTTCCTGTGGAACACACCAATGTCTGGCATACTTAATCACTTATTTTTGTTGTCTGTTTTTCCTCATTAGAATGTAAGGGCCATGTAGGCAGGGACATGAGACTGCTTTGTTCATTGATTGTTATATATTATATTCTAGAATCTAGAACAGTGCTTGAATGGCCCTACAAGACATATTTTTGAGTAAATAAATTCATTTAATCTTTTTGTTATTTCTATTAATTCCAGAGTGTGTCTTTGACATATAAATCATTGAATGTCCCCTTCTGTCTTTCTCTTGTGATTCATTGACTTTTTTTAAATTTCAAAATATTACCAGGGTACAAATGTTTTTGGTTGCATGTATTGATTTTTTTATGCTTGAGTCAGGATTATAAGTGTGACCGTCATCCAGACAGTGTTCATTGTACCCATTAGTTAGATTTTTGCTCATCCCCTCCTTCCCACTGCCCTTTCCTTGATTTCCACAGTGTTTTACTTCACTCTGTGCACATGTGTTCTAGTTCTATATGGGTTCCCTGTTCTGTTCCATTGGTCTAGTTCCAATTTAATAGTGAGTACATATGGTGTTTGTTTTTCCATTCTTTAGATATTTCACTAAGGATAATGGTATCCAGTTCCAGCCAAATTGTTGCAAAAAGCCTTAATTGATCCTTCCTCGTGGTGAGTAGTATTTCATAGTGTACAAATATCACATTTTGTTAATCCATTAATGAATTGATAGGCAATTGGGTTGATTGCACATCTTTGCAATTATAAATGGTGTTGCAATAAACAATCTAGTTCAGACATCTTTTTGGTAAAATGACTTCTTTTTCTTTGGGTAAATACCCAGTAGTCAGATTGCTGGATCAAATTGTAGGTCTGGTTTTAGTTCTTTCAGGAATCTCCATACTGTTTTCCATAGAGGTTGTACTAATTTTCAATCCCACCAACAGTGTATAAGCATTCCTTTCTTTATGCATTTACTCAAGCATCTGTTGTTATTGGCCTTTTTAATAAAAGTCATTCTAACTGGAGTAAGGTGATATCTCATTGTGGTTTTAATTTGCATTTCCCTGATAATTAATGGTTTCCAGTATTCATTTTTTCATATGTTTATTGGCCATTAGTCTATCTTCTTTTGAGAAGCTTTTGTTCATATCTTTTGCCCACTTTTTAATAGAATTGTTTGTTTTTCCTTGAGGATTTGCTTGATTTCCTTATAGATTTTGGTTATTAGCCCTTTATTGGATGTATAGCTTGTGAATATTTTCTCCTATTCTATAGGCTATCTATTTGCTCTGTAGATTATTTCCTTAGCTGTGCAGAAGCCTTTTAATTTAATAAAATCCCATTTGTTTATTTTTGTTGTTGCTGTGACTACTATTGGGGTTTTCTTCATAAATTCTTTGCTTATGCTGATATCTAGAAGAGTTTTTCCAAGATTTTCTTCTAGAATTGTTATGGTTTCTTGCCTTAAATTTTTTTATCCATCTTGAATAAATTTTTGTGAGAGATATGGATCCTGTTTGATTCTTCTGCATGTGGCTATCCAATTCTCCTGGCACTATTTACTGAATAATGCTTCTTTGCTACAGTGTATATTGTTTTCTGCTTTGTCAAAGATCCGTTGGCTATATGTGGATGGTTTGATATCTGGGTTCTCTGTTCTGTTCCATTAGTCTATATGTCTATTTTTGTGCCAATACCATGTTATTTTGGTTACTATACCCTTGTAGTATAGTTTGATGTCTGGTAATATGATGCCTCCAGATTTGTTCTCTTTGCTTAACATTGCTTTGGCTACTCGGGCTCTTTTATGGTTCCAAACAAAGCATAGAATTATTTTTTCTAGATCTGTGAAATACAATGTTGGCATTTTGATGGGGATTGCATTGTTTTGTAGTTTTCTTTATAGAGACCTTTCGCCTCCTTGGTTAAATATATTCCTAAGTATTTTATTTTCTTTGTAGCTATTGTGAATGTTATTGAGTCTTTGACTCTAAGCTTGACTGTTATTGCTGTGTAGGAATGCTAGTGATTTGCATTCATTGTTTTATAATCTGAGACTTTGCTCAATTTATCAGTTCCAGGAGTTCTTGGTAGAGTTTTTGGGGTCTTCTATATATAATATCGTTATCATCAACAAAAAGTGATTGTTTGACCTCCTCTTTCTCGATTTGGACACTCTTTATTTTTTTCCCTTGCCTGATTGCTTGCACTAGGCCTTCCAGCACTAGTGGGCCCCCTTGTGTTGTTCCAATTCTTAGTGAGAATGCTCTCAACTTTGGCCCATCAAGTATGATGTTGGCTGTGGATTTATCATATATTACTTTTATAATCTTGAGATATGTTCCTTCTATGCCTAATTTGTTGAGGGTTTTTGTCATGAAAGAGTACTGCATTTTGTAGAATGCTTTTTCTGCATCTATTGAGATGATCATATGTTCTTTGTTTTTGCTTCTGTTTATGTGGTGAATCACATTTATAGACTTAGGTTTGTTGAGCTATCCTTGCATCCCTGGAATGAAGACCGCTTTGTCATGGTGGATTATTATTATTATTATTATTTTTGATGTGCTTTTGAATTCAGTTTGATAGTTTTATTGAGGGTTTTTGCATCTATATTCTTAAAAGATATTGGTCTGCAGTTTTTTTTATTTTATTTATTTATTTTGTCCTTTTATGGCTTTGGTATCTAGGTGATACTGGCTTGGTGGAATGAGTTGGGAAGGATTTCCCCCTTCTTGATGTTATGGAATAATTTCTGTGGTGTGGGATCCAGCTTTTCTTTGTAGGTCTGGTGAAATTCAGCTGTGAATCCATCTGGTTCAGGGTTTTTTTTTTGTTGTTGTTGTTGGAAGTATTTTTATTACTGCTTCAATCTCACTGTTAATTATTGGTCTGTTCCGGAGTTCTATTTCTTCCATATTCAGTCTTGGGAAGTTGTGTTTCCAGGAATTTGTCCATTTCCTCTATGTTTTCAAGTTTATATGCTTAGAGATTTTCACAGTATTCACAGATGATATTTTGTATTTCTGTGGTATCAGCTGGTAGTATCTCCTTTTTCAATTCTGATTGAGTTTATTTGAGTCTTTTCTCTTCAATTCTTGGTTAATGTAGGAAGAGGTCTATCAATTTTATTTATCTATTTAAAGGAACAACTTTTTGTTTCATTGATCCTTTGTGTTGCCTTTTTGTTTTCCATTTTGTTTACTAATAGTTCTGCTCTGCCCATAGTTATTTTATTCTGCTCATGGTGGGTTTGGTTTGCTCTTCCTTTTCTGGTTCCTTGAGATACATCATTATATTGTTAATATGTGATCTTTCTGTCTTTTTGATGTACGCTTTTAAGGCTATGAATTTTCCCCTTAGGACTGCTATTGCTAAATCCCATAGATGTTAGTAGCTCATGTCCCCTTTGGCATGCAGTTTGAGGAATGTTTTGATTTTCTTCTTAATTTCATTATTGATTCAATAATCGTTCAGTAGCAGGTTGTTTAATTTATATGACTTTGTGTAGAATTGAGTGTTTCTCTTGGATTCCACTGTGGTCTGAGAAAACACATGGTATGATTTCTATTGTTTTGAATTTGTTGAGATATGTTTTGTGGCTTATGATATGATCAGTCTTGGAGAATGTTCCATGTACGGATGAGAAGAATGTATATTCAGGAGTTTATTTGGGTAAAATATTCTGTAAATGTCTGATAGACCCATTTGTTCTAGAGTACCATTTAACTTCAGTGTGTCTTTCTTTATTTTCAGCTTGAATGATCTGTACAGCTCTGTCAATGGGGTGTTGAAGTCCCTGGCAATTACAATGCTGCTGTTTATCTCTTTGCTTAGATCTAGTAGGATTTGCTTTATGAATCTGGATGCTCCTGTGTTAGGTGCATAAATATTTAGATTTGTTAAGTCTTCTAGTTTAATTGCTCCTTTTTTCATTATATAATGACCATATTTGTCTATTTTTACTGTTGTTGATTTAAATTTTACCTGATATGACAATGACTATACTTGCTTTCTTTTGGTTTTCATTTGCATGGAATATTTTTTCCATTCCTTCACCTTGAGTCTGTGTGAGTCCTTGTAGGTTAGATGTGTTTCCTGGAGATAACAGATACTTCACTTGTATTTTATCATCCATTCAGCCATCCTGTGTCTCTTGAGTTGGGCATTCATACCATTCACATTGATGAATAGAATTGATATTTGGTATGTAGTTCTGTTCATTCTGTAGAGTAGTACCTTATTGCACTATTTTACCTCTTGTGCTCTTGTTTTATATGAGCTCTGAGCTTTAGCTTTTGGGTGGTTTTACACTGGTGTGTGTCTGTTATGCTGATCCATATATAATGTAGCTGTAAGTATTTCCTGCAGGGCAGGTCTGGTCTTGACAAATTCCCTCAGTGTTTGCTTGTCTGGGAAAATCTTTATTTCTCCTTCACTTGTGACCTTAATTTTGCAGGACACAAAATTCTAAACTGGCTGTTGTTCTGTTTAAGAAGACTAATTATGGGGCCCCAATCCTTTCTGGCTTGTAAGGTCTCTATTGAGAAATCTACCATTAGCTTGATGGGTTTTCCTTTGTAAGTCACTTGATGTTTTCATCTCATGGCTCTCAGGAGTTACTCCTTCATGTTGACTGTGGCCAGTCTGATGACTATGTGTCTTGGTGTTTTGTCTCCTTGCAATGAATCTCCCAGGTGTTCATGAATATCTTGTACCTGGATGTCTAAATCTCTAGCAAGACCCAGGAATTTCTCCTCAATTACTCCATCAAATAGGTTTTCCAAGCTTTGTGCTTTTTCTTCACCTTCAAGCATGCCTATGATTCTTATATTACATAATCTCATGTTTCATTTTTCTTATAGACTTTGTTCATTCTTTTTAATTCTCTTTTTTTAATTTTTGACTGACTGAGCTAAGTCAAAAGAGTTGTCTTAAGCTCTGAGATTCTTTCTTCTGCCTGGTCTACTCTATTCTTAAAACTTTCAACTCTGTTTTGTATTTCCTTAAACGAATTTTCATTTCCAGAAGTTTTATTTGTTTTTTTAAAATATGTCCATCTGTTTAGTGAATTTTTAATTCATTTTCTGAATTGTTTTTCTGACTTCTTTGAGCTGATTCATGATTTTTCTCTTGGATTGCACTGAGTTTTCTTACAATCCATATTTGGAATACTTTGTCATTTCAATATTTTCATTTTGATTGGTATCCATTGCTAGAGAGCTGGTGTTCCCTTTTGGGGGAGTCCTTTCACTCTGATTTTTCATACTTCCAGGGTTCTTTTGCTGATTCCTTCTCATCCAGGGCAACTATCACTTCTTATTTTGGGATTTTCTTTTGTTTAGATGGGGCTTTTATTTTCTTCCTTCATCACTCCTAAGGGAGTGTCTGGAGCATATGTTGGGGTAAGAATCTTTGGCTTTGCTTGTGGATCTTTTGATGGAGGTCAAGGTCGTAGATGTATTCTTTTTTTAGATATCCTTAGTTTCATGGTTTTCTCTGTTGCTAGTTGTTAGAAGCCTGTAGCAGTCATGAGCTCTGCATGTGAACAAATTCCCTGTCTCTCTTTAATGAAAGAAGATGGAGGTCTTTGGGATCCTTTCTCTTTCCCCAGCCCTGTGGTCTTCTTAACTGTGTGAATTGTATTTGCCCACCCAGTTTAAGTTCTGAGATAGTAGATGGTATTGTGGGTAAGAATCAACCACATTCTGTATGATTGAGTTAGTGAATGCTATAAAGGGCAGTGTAAATTGACCTCCCTGTTAGTAGGTGGCACTTGCCAGAAGGAACAAGCTCCAGGGTGTTGTTACTCAAATGCCCCAGGTGGTGGGCTGGGCCCTGGAACTTCCAGATGAGTCCTTATTCTCCATCACCACAGAGGTGGGTAGGGGAATGAGGCTGGGTAGGGCTGCATTTGGTGAGCCTGCCCTCAAACTCCATAAAAGCTGATAAGGTAGTTGTTTTGGTGGAGGTCAAAGGTCTGTTCCAAGGCTTTTGTGGCAAGTCACCAGGGAGGGACTGAAGTGGGTCCACCAAGGCAGGAAGTCTGCTTGTTGAGGTGGGGCCCATCTGAGATCTATAATCTGGCTGTAGGGAGCAGGTTTGGCTCTGCTCACCCCTCCTTTACTCTGTGGTTTCCCTTTGTTGTCTGTCAGCAGGTGGGAACTCAAACTAGCTGAGCTCTCCAGCAGTGGTACTGGGCAGGGATCTTCCTTGTCCAGGATTTCACTCTGTGTTGAGAGTGTGGCTTTCCTGTGGAGGAAGGGGTGCTCCCTGAGTGCACTGTGGCTGGGACCTACACTGCACTCTCTTGTCAGTGTGTCCATGTAGTTTCCCTCAACTCCCAAAATTAGTCCACACATCTCCCCTCTGTGACCCCAAGCAACACAATTGAGTCCTGGGAGTATGATATCTGACCTGTGGGCCTGTCTCTGAGTCCTTGAAGATCAATCCCCACTATGAGTTGGAGAATAGTGCAGGTCCCGAATTGCCTGTGGGCACTCAAGCAAGTTTGATGTCCCTACATTTTAGGGTGTGCTCTGATCTGATTGAGAAGCCAGGCAAGCAGCACTGCAGAGGGCCAGTGAGCAGGGAGCTCAAAGTCTTAGCATCCCTTAGTCTGCTGCAGGTCTTTAAGAGGAAAGGGTTGAGCCCCACTCTCTGTGGAAGAACCAAAGAGAGGAAGCAGCGGCTCCTGAGAGTCCCAGCTCAAGCATCTCTCTTAGCAGGTGGGGGTAGGGTAGGGGAATGGAAGGAAAAGAGACTGAAGGGAGGAAAGCTAGCACTCTGGTCATCTCTGTCCCTCTCTCTGGAAGGTAGCCCACCCGGAATGTTGAGGCTCTCAGGTCATGCAGATTTCCTGGGACCCACTGGCTCCTTGTGACTCCCACAGTCTGGGCTGGAGTTGGGAAATGTTTTTTGGGAATGAGCAAGATGAAAACTGAGTAGCTGAAGGCTCATGGGAAGGACAAAAATGCATGGTGTTTGGAGTAGCAATAAAGTGCCTGCCATCTTGGCTTGGATCTGTGATGAGAGAAAGTGCCCCAGGGGGTTGGCAGCCTGGTGCTTTGTCCTCAGGAAGCTCCCAGTTCACTGGTGGCAGTAGGTTTTGGGCCCGTGAGGGTAGAATGGCTCTCCAGCAGCTCAGGAGCCTATTGACTGCCAGAGATGTTAGAGAGGGAGAAAAACGGCACTCCACCTACCTTTTTGCTGGTCTCCAAGCAACCTCTGGGTTGCTCCTTCTTGTTCTGCTACATAACTTCTTCTCATGGAATCTCTTATAGGTTCTGGCACTTTTCCTTTGGAAGTATACCCCATCCATGATTGTTTGCTTGTTTGCTTTCTTTTTCATCTAAAACTTTTCCTTTTTTAAAAAATAATCTGGCAGTTAGTATTTCTGGTAATTGAATTTTAAAATAAATACTATTTTCTGCATTTCCCTGTCCCTCTTCTAGCTAGTTCTTTTCTATTTCTCTCTTGAGTATTTCATAACATTTTCATAATTTATGCCATTAAAAGAAAATTTTAAAAGGGACTTGGGACAGAGAAAATAAACCAATATTTTATTTATGCCTGTGCAGAGAAAGTTTCTCATAAGGTTCATTAAACCTATGGACTAAAAAGTATTGCTTATTTCAAAAGGGAGCTGATATGACTCCTGGAATAGAGTGAAGTAGAAGAGCAGAGTAAAGTAGATGGAGCATCAGTTACTATTCAAGCTGTGGAATTACCATTAGACATATTAGCATAGCAGCCATGATTTCTCCTTAAGTACTACCATCCTTTTCTTGCAGCTACAATGTATCTGGTTCATAACATGTTTTTCAATCACTACTGATAGTTTAAGACTGATTATTTTCAGTTTAAATACATCACATAAAATGAAATCATAATTCTTACATTAGTGTCTCTAAAATAGGGTAGATATCTCAAAATAATATTTATAAATGCTCATGAATATTATAAAATTCTGACTTTTTAATACTTGGTCACTTTAAATGACACCATTCAAAGTTGTGAAAAGAACCCCTTGACTTAATCCATTCAAAATCCTTTAAATTTAAATCACCAGGATCTAATCAAATTGGCTTCCTTGCAAATAACTTGAGTTAGCTTCTTAAGATTCAGCAGGATTACACTAAACCTTTGATAAGGATTTATACTCCCCAAGGACAGCAAAGACAAATAGTTAGAGTTAGGCAAATTTACATGCACACCCAGAGGTAACTGATCTTTGGGGGCGTGAGCATGGGAAATAGAATATTCCTATTTGTTTCTCTGCCAATTTCTCACTATGTTTCTTCACTCCAGCCAGAATTGCATTGCTAAAGATTCCACTGTGGCAAGTGAAAAGATGAATGGAATTTAGTTCTCTTTTGTGAGCTCTAAGAGGAAAGAGAAGGGACACAGTAAAGCTTTTATTGATCCAACTCCAAATCCAGTGTATCTAACTAGGAAATTGTTCATTCAGATGAAAGCCAAAAAGCATCTCAGCCTTAATGTGGCTGAGACAGCAAAATCAATTCTGAACACAACAGCTCTGTTTAGTAAATGTTCAAAGGAGAAAAAAGGACCCACACAAATTAATAAATGATATTAAGAATAAGAGATGTGTAGCCTATGCCTCATATCCCTTTTATGATATGACAAAAGTAAAATAAATGGTATTTTGTTGGGAAAATAAAAATGACTGTTTTCTTCTCCCATTAAAAAGAAAATACTATCTTACTAAAAGAGTGGTTGTTTTTAATATTGCAGCAGTTATTCTTAATATCACAATTAATTTATACTTGTGACCTAACCTTTCTTTTCAAAGACAGGATAGGTTTACCTTCCCAATTAATGATATTTTACCCCATTCCTATACTGTAAACTATTCTTGTGCATATTTAAGAGTTAGACTTCGCCATTGTTTGGCTTTTTATTGACTGATAATTTGCTTACTGCTAACTTTAAAAAAAGATAAATCAATATTTAAATGGATTTCTATGACTCATTCTAGGAAGGAAATATTTTAGAATGACAAATTGCATGATGTTATGAATAAAACATGTCAACAAACAAATTTCTTAATAAAAGCCTTGGACAATGGATCAGAGTTTGTTAGTGATTGTCTAATTTTCATTATCGAAAATATGCTGGTTCCAGATACAAGCAACGCCACTTGTTTTTATTGTATATCTCTTTGATATCCATGTTTTGATAGATAAGATCTTGTTTTAGTAGTTTTAGTAGTTGTCAATCAATATAAGCCTTTGAAAATATGTTTATCTAATAATCACTTTCTCATATTGACAATGTCATCTACCTGATATATATTTTCATAGTAACATCATATTTTCTGTATTCTCTAACATTCTTTACTCAATCTCTACTAAGGAATGGGGTAATCACAGAAAATCATGAATTTTTCTGTATTAACAATTTTCAATATAACTTACAGCTTGGTATTTCAGGTTTCAGTGAAACCTTAAATATTTTTATGATTAATTTACTTATATTCGAGGGAACCTGTTTTATAGATGTGGATGTCTTGTTGGTTACGATAAATGAAGGCTTATGGGCTAGATTCTAGAATGTTGTACCAATAAAAAAAAAAATCTCAATAACTGATCAAATGTTAATACAGGCTTATATTGTGTGCCAAGTTGGTTTGCTTATTTGCACACAAGGTGTAAAAGAAAAGATTATCTTGTCAGCTACTTAATCTAATGAGGTCTCTAAAATCATCAGTATAATTGGACTACATCTGGACTATTTTGAAATGTACATCATATGATCATTATTACAGCTGAAAGAACTGGTTTGATTGCTGTTAGTTTGTTAAAGGTTCTATGGACAGATACAATTGTATTGTGAGTCATTACAAAATGTAATTTGTATTAATGTGTTAGTAAGTATGAAGTACACATATAAATTCATTTAAAGGTCATACTGACATTTTTATTTCTAAATAAGTAGGGCTATTTTGTTTTTTACACATTGTATTTTATGCTCCAGTTAGAAGTTCCTATATGACTTCCATGCATCATGCTTATTTTTTTATTTCCTGTTTTCCGCTTTTGATTTTGCTTCTACTTGGAACATCCCTCTATACACTCTCTGGGGTTATTTCTTCTCAGTTTAGACGCTATCTTAGCTAGGAAATATTAGGACTCTATACTACAGCCTAAATTAAGTGCTCTGGTAATTAAGAAAATATTTCCACTGTTGCATGTACAAGGTCATATTTAAATGATCCACCAGTGTTTCCATTCATCCATCAACTCCTCAAAGCCTGTGACCACTTTAAGCAATGTTGTACCTCAGGGCTTATAAAAGGGCTTATCCATAACAGATTCTCAGGAACTGTTTTATTTTGTTTTGTTTTTTTGTTCTTTGGTGTTAACATCTTTATTGGAAAATAAGATGCAAATACATAAAGCCATACAACGCATATTTATAGCTTAATGAATTATATTAAGTTGAACATACTTGTAGTTACCAACCAGGTTACAAAATTAGAATGATCCCAGAAAGCCCAGAAGTTCTTTCATTTGTCCCATCCCAACCACAAACCCCTCCCTCTCTCCCAATCTAAATTCCGGTGACCACATTTTGCTTTTCTTTATGTTTTATCACGTAGGTGTTCATCCTCAGGCTCTATAGTTTATTCTTACTTACCTTAATCTGATATGTCTCTTTTAATCTACAGGTTCCCTGTCTGTTTATTTATTTTCCTTACAAATTATTTGTTCAAGGACCTGGTCTGTTTGATCTGTAGAGTTTTGTGCATTCTGGATTTTGCTGATTTTAAACTTACAGTGCAGTTTAGCAAATTCTTCTGTTCTTTATTTCCTGCAAATTGGCATCTGGGTCTAGAGGCTTAATCATACTCAGATTTGATGCCTTTGGCAGGTTTGTAGCTGATGGCGTGTTTGTTCATGCAAAGGTGCATAATTTCTGGTTTTCACATTTTTATTTGTTATGTTCACAGTCACTGATGTTCAATGCCTACCTTTTTTGATTTATTGTAGGTTGAAAAACAATATTATCATTTTTATTTGATTATTACTTGGAATATTTTTAAAATGCTTTTATTCATCTGTATGCTACCCATTGATATAATTCATATAAGAAAAGCAAGATAAATGTTTTATTTTCTCTTTACCCATTATCTAGATAATGAATTTGTTCTTTATCCTAAAAAAATGACATTATATCCTAAATGACATTATAGTAGTTCTACAACTAACTACATATTTAATATTTACCACTAGCCTTTTTTTCTTGATTCTCTTGTTTTTTCTATTATGTGAATCTCATTCTCCAGTAGATACTAGGACTTGTATGTTGGTAATAGATTTTCTGTGTCCTAATTGTTGAAACTTAATTTTTCAAGATATAGATACTTGACTTATATTTTCTTTCCTTTACTATACTGATAGCTTACTCTGTTTTGTTCTCCTCTAAAGTTTTCCTGTTAAAAATTCTGTTGACAATTTTATTTTCTTTCTCTTCTAAATCATTTTTCTTTTCCTATAGATGGCTAAATAATTTTCCCTGGTTTTCTTTAAAAATCAATGACTTCATTAGAATATATTGGGATCTTTGAAACCAATTTGATGAGAATTGAGTTTTTTGGGCCTTCTAGTCCACGAACATAGTATATTACTCTATTCATGTAGGTCTTCTCTATTTCTTTCATCAGTGTTTTATAGTTCTGGCGTATAGAACTTGCACATATTTTGTTAGATTTATGTCTAAGTATCTTATGAAATTTAGTGCTATTGTAAATGGTACTATTTTTAAAATTCAATTTCCAATTTCTACTGGTAGTAGATTATAACATAATTAATTACTATATATGGACATTTAATGCATCAATCTCGCTAAACTAGCTTGTTAGTTCTCTGATCCTTTTGTAGATTTTTTGAGGTTTTTCAAATGTGAGCAATCACACACACAAAAAGAGGTCTTTTTCTGTCTTTGGAATATGGATGTTTTTAGTTTTTCTTTCTTTTTTTTTGTTTCTTTCATCATCTTCTTCTTCTTCTTTTTTTTTTCCCATCATTGCAGTATCTAAGATCTCCAGTACAGTGTAAAATAGGGTAGTGAAAGCAAACATTCTTGCCTTAGTCCCAATCTAAGAAAAAAATATTCAGTCTTTTACCCATTAAGAATGTTGTTAGTTGTCTTTTTGGTGTTTGTTAGTTTGTTTTGGTAAACCTTATCTGCTTAAGGATTTTTTTCCTAGAAATCTTTTATTCCTAGATTTCTGAACATCTTTATCATGGATATATATTTGATTTTTCCAAATGCTTTTTCTGCACTTATTGAGATAATCATATATTAATATTTTTTCCTCTTTAGTTTGTTGAAACAGGGAATTCCATTGATTTTTGAAGGTTGAACGAGACTTGCATATTTTAGAACATGCTGAACTTGGCAATGCTATAATATCATTTTTATGATTTGCTAAATTCCTTTTGCTACTATTTTCTTTAGGATTTTTATATCTATGGTTTTGGTCTATGGTTTTCTTTCTTCTAATATGCTTGTTTGCTCTTGGTATTATGGTAATCCTGACTTCATAAAGAGATGGAAAGTGTTTTCTCTTATTTTGTGAAGGAGTTTGTGTACAGTTAGTATTATCCCTTCAATTTTTGGAAAATTCACCAATAAAGCATTGATTTTGGGAGTTATTTGTTGATGATGTTGATAAGTTTTAATCATAAATTAAATTTATTTAATAATATAGGATTACTGACATTATCAATTTCATCTTTAAGGAACTACTGAAGTTTGTATCTCTCAAAAACTCTTTCCATTTCATTTAAGTTATTGTATTTGTGATCATAAAGCTATCCATAATATTCCCTTATTAGTCTCCTATTATCTGTAAGATGTGTAGTGAATGAGGATGTTCCTTCTTTTATTTCCAATATTGGTATTTCTATTCTCTATTTTTCTTGGTCAGTCTGGCATAAAGTTCATTGATACTGTCAAAGGAACAGATTTTGGTTTCATTGATTTTTTCCCTATTTTTTAAAAAATATTTACAGCTTTATACTCTATCTTTATTATGTCCTTATTTTTGTTTTCCTAAGTGTAATTTACTTATTTTTCTATTTACTTTGGGGAGAATTTTAGATAACTGATTTGAGACTTTTTTTTCCTAATATAAAAATTTATGTTATAAATTTTCCTCTGAGCAATTCTTTAGATGCATCTCACTAATTTTGACAAGTTGTATGTTCATTTTAGGACAATTTTCTAATTTTCTTTGGGACCACTCCATTGACACATTAGTTATTTAGAAGTATTTCTGTTTAATTCCCAAATATTGGGTAATTTTCCTGTCTCTGATTTGCAGATTCATTCTATTGTGGTCAGAGAACATGCTTTAAATTTAGTTGCATTTTCTTTTTCTTTTTTTTCCCTTTCAGTGGTATGTCTTGGTGAATATTTTATATGTGCGTGAAAACAACATGTATGTTGCTTTGAGGTGGAATAACTTAATATCAATCACGTCATTTGTTGTGTACTTATGTATTGATTACTGAGAGAGGAGTGTCGACATATCCAACTATAAATATGCTTTCAGCCTTATAATTATTTGTTTCATATAAGTTGATGCTCTCTTGTTAGATGTGTACACAGTATTCTATCCCTTCTTGTTGAATGGAACCCTTTATCATTATAGCTTTGAGTTTTGCCATCTAATTTCTCTATTAATTTTTATGTGGATATTGAAAAACTGTCACTATTTTTCCAGAATTCTCAGGAAAGGTTTTAAATGAATAAAATGACCAAGAATATTGTCTTGGTCATAGGCTGCCTTTATGTGAACTAGAGAAAAGATGTTTCCCCTCAAGGAGCACACATCTGTGGGTACATACCTTGGTAAGAAGATAGTTCCTTTATGTGAATTCGAAAAAGGTACCTCTTTTTCTCAAGAATCCCTTTGCCATGCACACAACTTGGCATGAGGTATCAGACTAGATTTTTGCTCTGCTCGTCCTTAATCTAGGTGCTCTTGTGCTTTAAAGAAACTCTACAGCCATACATAACCATATGGAGTGTTGCTGGTAATTACTCCCATTCCAGATATTGTAAATAGTATATACTTCAATGCTATGTTGTCTGTGACAGACTTATAATAGTGATACATTAAGTATGAAAAGAAAAACTAAAAAGTCTCATGTGGGATAAAGCATAACATAAACAATTCCGTGGCCATAAATGAAATAGAAATCCAAGAGAGTGAGACAAATTCATGGGTGTGCTGTACTACCAGCATCCTGTGACAGTCAGGAAGCTGCTCCTGCAGGGCCATATGAAATAAGTGTTCCAAGTGGGATGATAGATGTGAGCCAGGCTCACTGCTTGCATACAGGAGTTTGGTTGGCAATGCTCCCACCTCCCACCTGTGAAAGAAACCAGAAAAAATATTCTTCCAGTTGCTTTCTGGCTGTATATGTTACAGGAAATGGTGAGCCTGAGGATATGAGAGGAAATAAGGCAGGATCACCAACAGGATCTGAAACTTACTTGTCCTTGGCTCAGTGACTTGATATTTGTAATACCTATAGTGTCATTGTGTGGCAGAAAAGACCACACTTTTATTTTAAGATCTAGTCCTGGTCTGGGGATCTAAGGATAAACTTCAGTAACCTTGCAGGAGTCCACCTCTAGCGTTTCTACTTGCCCCCATATGTAGAGTAGGCTTTTAGTTTCAGCCTATTTACTATCTTACAGCTTTATTTTGGGGACATTTGGGAAATTCTAAGTATGAATGGTATATTAGGGATGATAATGGCATGACATTTATGTTGGACAAGGTTCTACTTCTTAAAAGATGAATGCTAAAATATTTGGTGTTAAAGAGGCAACAGTGTCTGAAACTTCCAAATGATTTAGCAGAAAAACTTATTATCTTTTTATGTCTGTCTAATCTATTTATTGTCTTCATCACCATCATCGTGTACCTATCATCTTTATATAGAGAAAGGCAAATCTAGAGGAAAGGATATAGATGTTTATTATAGTATTAGTGTTTATATTTTAAAATTTTCAAAATAAAATGAATAAAATAACACAAAATAGGACCTGTGAAGTATGTGGACATACGTCTCTTTGTTCACATTTTTTGGCCACTGCCCTACTTTCCAGGATAATAAGATTAAGGTCGCAGTAAATATAGTAACTTCCTTCTTTTCCTGCTGACTCAGTGACATGAGAAGCCCCAAATGACCAGGTGGCAGTCTCACCCTCCAGTTAAAGGAATTCCAGTTTAAAGGAATGGCCATCATATCCCCTGGTGCAAGTATTCTCATTGGCATCTTCTCCACCAACAGAAGACGAAGTTTAATGAGAAGAAGAAATACTTTATGAATGGGTCATTTGGGCTTATGGCTAGAGAACCCTCAGAGTGGTGCAGTCTGACCATGGGAAGAACATCAGTGTACATCAAGTGCTGATTTAAAGCCCATATCATGTCTTAAAGGATCAAGCCCTCAAGGTGGTACCACCCAGACTGCAACCAAATATACCAGAGTATAACCAAATATTCAACAGACCATCCAACATTTTCTAAGGCCAGCTATTGGTTGAATAATAGTGAGGATTTTATTGCCTCATTTCTTTTGATGAAAAATGAATTTCTATATCAGAAACCATGCTGCATGGAACATTAAGACTGTGAAATGGCAGATGGAATTCATGGGTGGTAGAACTGGCAGGGGCATTGCAAGCATGAGAATCAAATAAATAACCTGAGTGTCTGTTGAATGAAGATAAAGCACTGACATTTCCATGAAGGAAGCTGTCTAGACAAATAAAACTGCCACTGGCTGATGCTCTACAGGAAAATGGGGCTCAGTGTTATCTCTGTTATTTGGCAGGTTGGCTAATGAACACTGGTTGTAGCCAGATCTTCTTTCTAAGAGGAAATCAATATTTTTATTTCCATGCATAATCTCCATTTGTACCTCCATGGCAACTTTGTACATGAGCCCATTGAGCAAGCACTGGGCTAGCTGGGCAACAAGGCAGATTGCCTTTAACAGGAGATATTTTGCCATCTGATTGAGAAGAGCCTCTATTGCCTTTTATCAATCAGATAAGATTGGATGTGCTTGGTGAACATTTCTCGAGACATAAATATCCATACACACTGTGCCCATTCCAAAATTCTATCCATAATGTTCTCCAGACTCTGTGTCACCAATCCTCTAATTGTGTTCTTTCCACGTCCTTTGATATCTGAAACAACTGCTAGCAACTTCCCCAAAATTGATGTAATTGATGTTGATCCATCTCTAGAGAGCATTTATTCCAGATGAAGTGAGCGATCAGTTATATATCACTGTTTTTGCTTATAGGAAATGGTTTCCTTCACTGCTGTTTTTCAAGGCACCACTGAGAACCTGTAATGCCATAGCTGTCCATCTCTGGCTGGCACCAACAAAAAATCATGAGGGCATGAGGATACGTTGAAAGGCCATAGGTAATGATTGTGGCCAAGGTGTCAATGCAACAGAAGTAAGGGCCTTGTGAATCTTTAATACCTGCTTATGCAACATACCGGTGCTTCAAGATTGGCTTGAATCCAATCTTGTAAATACCATTTTCTCTTGATAATGGAGTGCTGTTGTGCACATTCCAATTTATGAGTTGGTATTTCAGATAATATTCAGTTCATAATAAGCATTTTAGTTTACATAATATTTAGTATAACATTGTCTCCCATTTATTCTCTGTCAGACACAGAAGTATTCTAGGAGATGATGAAAAAGGCTTTGAACACCACTGTTTTTGCTGGGTCATAAAGGCTTAAGTGAAGGAGTAACTTTCACTGAAAACTGAACCTATTGCAGAATGTTTCTATTGTTAAGGAACTCTGGATTGGATTGATAACTGGGTCAAAAATCACACTCAAATGTAATACATGTTTTCTCCAACATTCAAAGAGGTCTACCAAGACTCCTAAAAGTTGAAAGTGCAATGTGCAACAACTTACCTGTAATTACTTTGTTGTGGTAAAGTTCATATGACTTGAAATTCACCATTTTAACCATATTAAAGTGTATAGTTCAGTGGCATTTAGTGCATTCACATGTTGTGCAATCATCACAACTATTTAGTTCCGGAACATTTTATTAATATCTACCTCAAAGTGTTTCCTAATTTTCTTTATGATTTTTTTATTTGACCTATAGATCTTAAGAGTGTGTGGTTTAATGTTTATATATTTACAAATTTTCTATTTTTCCTTCTGATATTTATTTCTAGTTTCATTCCATTGTGGTATTTAAGGATACTTTGTACTGTTTAAATCTTTTTAAATTTATTGAGCCTTGTTTTGTGGTTTCATCTGTGGTCTACTGGAGAATGTTCCATGTGTACTTGAGAAGAATAAGTATATGCTGTTGTTGGGTGAAGTGTTATACTACACATATTTCTGTTAGGCCTAATTAGGTTTTAGTGTTTTTCAAATTCTGCGTTTGCTTATTGATCTTTTGTCTAGTTTCTCTATCCTTTATTAAGAGCAGGGTATTCAAGTCTTCAACTATTATTGTAGAATTATCTATTTCTTTCTTCAGTTATGTCAATATTTTTCATATACATATATGAAAATGCATTTTCATACGTTCACAATGGAGACCTTATTTTTAAGTATATATACATTTTATAATTGTTTATAATTATTATATCTTCTTAATGAATTGACCTTTTAATCAGTATATAATGACTGTCTTTCTCTCATAGTGACTTTTAACTTAAAGTCTATTTTGTTTGATATTACTATAGTCACCCTAACTCTCTTTTCCTTACTATTTCCATGAAATTTCTTTTCTATCTTTCACTCTCAACCTGTTTGTGTCTCTGAATCTAAAGTGAGAATTTTGTAGACAGAATATAATTGGATCATTTAAAAATTATTCTTCTAATCTCTATCTTTTAATTGGAGTTTATTCTATATGTATTTGAAATAGTTACATGTAAGAACTTACTGCTGCCATTTTTCTGTTTGTTTTTTACATGCTTTATATCATTTTTATCCTTCATTTCCTTTATTACTGCTTTGTTTTGTGTTGACCTGATTTTTGTTGTTAACCATTTTTGTTCCCTTCTCATGTCCTTTTATTTATTTCAGTTTTCTTCATAGTGGTTATGCTGGATATTACAAATAACATACTAAGTTTTTGGCAGTCAGGTTTCAATTGATAAGAACTTAACTTCAATGCTATACAATCTCCTATAGAGCATTGTACTCTCCTATCTTGGTGTTTTTTTCACTGATTACATCAGTATACTATGCATGCCCAATAATGTAGATTTATAATTATTTTATGCATTTTTCTTTTAAATCATATAGAAAATAAAAAGTGGAATCACAAGCCAAAAATAAAATAATATTGCCTTTTATATTTGCCCATATAGTTACCTTTAATGGAGATCTTTATTTCTTCATGTGGGTTAGAGTTACTGTTCATTGTCTTTCCATTTCTTATAGAGCCAGATCTCCTGGTGATAGACTCCCTCAACTTTTGTTTATCTATAAATTGTCTTAGTTTCTCCCCCGTTTTTAAAGGAGAGTTTTGCTAGGTTTGGAATTCTTGGTTAAAATAGTTTTTTGTTTTTATTTGTGTTTAATTTTGGCTCTTTAGATCTACCATCACACTGGCTTCTGTCCTCCCATGGTTTCTAATGATCAATTGGATGATAATCTTATTGGGGACTGCTTGTACATGATGAGTCTCTTCTTTCTTGCTGCTCTCAAGATTTGCTTTTAGTCTTAGGCTTTGCACAGTTATAGTATTCTTTGGTGTGAATTGCTCTTTTTTTTGTTTTTTGAGACAGGGTCTTGCTTTGTGGCCTAGGGTAGAGTGCAGTGGGGTCACCATACCTCACTGTAACCTCAGACTCCTGGGCTCCAGTGATCCTCTTGTCTCAGCCTCCCTAGTAGCTGGAACTACAAGCACATGCCACCACATCCAGCTAATTTTTAAATTTTTTGTAGAGGTGGAGTCTTCCTATTGCCCATGCTGGTTTAGAACTCTTGGCCTCAAGCAATCCTCCAGCTTTGGCCTCCCAAAGTGTTAGGATTATAGGTGAGAGCCACTCTACCCAGCCCAAGGTATGACTCTCTTTAGGTTTATCTTATTGGTGTTTGCTGGGTTTCATGGATGTATAGATTCATGTCTTTCATCTAATTTTGAAGGCTTCTAGCCCATTAGATTTTAAAATATTCTTTCTATCCTTTTCACTCTCTTTTCCCTCTGAGATGCCCATGCACATATTGATTTGCTTGATTGTGTCTTATTGATATCTTAGATCTGTTTTCTTTTCTTTATTTGTTTTTATTTATACTTTAAGTATAAATAATACTGTATAATCCAGTACTTAAAGTACTGGATACTTTCTATTTTCATATATTCAACTTCTTCTTTCTTCTATGTGCTCAAATCTGCCTTTAAAAACTCCCCTTCTAATGGTTTTTTTTTTTCATTTCAGTTTTTGTAATTTTTTGTTCCAGAGTTTTTGTTTGGCTTTTGTTCATAATTTTTGTCTCTTTATTGTTATTTCTATTTTGTGAGAAATTCTTCTCTTCTCTTTTTTGTCTTTGTCTATGATTTCTCTTAGCTCCTTGAATTTAAATGTAGTCATAAAACACACCTTATACAATGCAATGTTGGTGGGAGTTATGTGTGTCAATTCCAGGTGAAAGCCTCTAAGATCCAATGTTCAATGAAATGGGAAAATCCTCACAGAATATTGAATCAAGGTGTGTGGAGAACACTGGACAAAGGAACTATGTCCAGGGAGCATAACTGACTTATTTATGGAACTTTCTTCTCCTTCAAATTAGTTGGACTACAAAATGTCTACACAGTATATTTAAGAATTTTATGTACCCCAATTTGCTGTTCATACCTTACCTCTCCTTTTTAGAAATAATATTAATTTTTGAGGTCATCTTGTTCCTATTCCTCCATTTTATATCAAGAGTCTGTAGGCCAAAGTACATGTACATGTCTTTTTATTTTATAGTTACTATATATTTTTTCCCACTCCAAAGCAAATGCCATGATATTTAATGGTGGGAATAGGCAACATTCTGATCGAGCAACAGTGCCCAGTAAAGTGTGGGGCCCAGGACTAAATGAGCTCTAAACCTGAGGGCTTTTCCAGAGAAATTGGGTTGTCAGGCAGTTCATAAGTTTTCAACTTAAGAGGAGCCACTTTTTAATGTAATGTGGAAAGCCACAGATCATCTCCTAATGTAGAAATGACAAGCATCATGCAGAGGCGCTACTCCTCAAACTTGATGCATGACTGGATGGTATTTGTAGCCTATCTCCTTTCAGTGTATTTGGAAAGTAGGAAGAAGAATGTTTACAGTATTGGAACCGGAAGGCTAGATTGTGGTACTTACTTTGGCTACTCACAATTATGTTCCAGGTTCTCTCCTTTGCTGTATGTGTTAGAATTGCCTTACATTTATATGAATTTATATGAATAGAAATTATGTGAATCTTTTAGAAGTCACTGCATTATTCACTATTATCCTATTTTCCTACCACAATGATTGTGAAAGTAAATGTTGAACTGAGCCTCTATCAGACTGAGTTTCTGAATGATACGCATTGAATATTCAGTATCATCAAGAAATAAGTTCTTGTGGTGTTAAGACAATAAGGGTTGATTTATTTTTTATTTATTACTTTTTATTTTAAAGATGTGGTCTCACTATATCACCCAGGCTGGTTTTGAACTCCTGGGATTTATTTTTTTACAGAGTCTTAAACAGGTAATATTGGCATTTATGCTACCTATGAGTGAAATCCATTTTTCAATGGATGCAGTTAAATAAAGCCCTCAGAAACACAGAAGTTATAATAAAGGAGCTGGTGGTGAGCATTGAATTTATTAAAAAATAGAATCAAGAGTGGATATTTGTTTAAATTATGATTTTAGAAGATAAAAACAAATGTTTGAAATCTTAATATAAAAATGAGAACATAACTAACAAAAGAAAAAAGAATAGTAAGAGTGTTAATATACTGTAATAAGAGGTTAATATACTGTAATAATAATGTATAAATTAAAACATGTTGCTAAAACTGCCTATAACATTTAAGATGATATCTTTTATGGTGATATAACATTCATTTAAAGTTTGGAAATTTCTTTGTTTTTAATTCAATTCCTCTTTCGTTAATTTTCAATAAAGTAAAAAAAATTTAAATTTATTAATATAATGACATATATACTATATCCCAGGTTTTATAAAACCATATTCATCCATTCCTTAATCTATGCACCCATCCATGTATCTGCTGTGTATCCATCCATTAGTATATCCTTCTATCTGTGCACATTAGTGTGGCGATATGCCTGAAATGCTATTCATAGTAAGGTAACTCTAGTGATTTACATGAAGTAGGATTTATAATAATATTTTATTATATATTTTGTACTTTTTTTGTATTGAATACTTTATTTTTATCATTTTTTTTCAAAACTTAAAATCTTAAATCTGAAAAGAAAGACAAATTTCTTGAACTGAAGTACCTTACGTAAGTAACATAAAATCAAAAGTCCCTGTCATGTTTGAGTTCCCATCAAAATTCTTTTCTATTCTCTTCTATAACTTTAAAATTTTGGGAAAAATAAAAATATTCTTTGAGGGCAAATAATAAGATCTGTTGGATAAGGATCGGATGCAGTGTTTTAATGTTTTGGTAGAATACATGGAAATAATACGCAAAGAAGAGGTGGGGGAGGGGTGTCAGCACATATTTGCTTGAAACCACATAATAACTCAGCCCTTGAAAATAACTATTCTCTAAGGCTTCAAGTTCTCTTCACTTCACACCTAATTTCTCAATGAATACATCCATATTTTGAATCATTGGATTTAGGAAATCGAATTATTACTAGTCTGGTGATTAAATTGCTCTATCCATCTGCTAGGATATTGCCATTATTCTTTGAGCCTTGCTTTTTAACAGAAATTATAAATCACTTTTATTACATTCAGGTGATGATTGTACAAAATCTTTCAGGAAAAAAATGAATGCTTGGACTGGATTTTTTTTCTTCTTAAAAGCAAAATAAAATATGAAATGCAATATAATTAAGTTGAAATTGAAGTACATTTTCAGAGATGGTGGTGTCCAATGATGTCTCGAAGTAGCTGCACTTTTTACTGTATGCTCTCTTGGTTGAGATTGAATCCAGAGAGATTTTTGGACTAGTGGATGGCCACACACTGGTAAGGCTGTGTTGGTTGTTTAATTAGTGTGACTCAGTCTACTCCCAGAATAATTTTTATGCTTTAGCTGTACCTGCCAAGCTTTTTTATTCACTAAGAATCTTGGTTATTTTCAGATAGATTATTTATTCCTGAAGTCACAGAACATTTGTGTTTATCCTCTAAAATAAAAGTTTGATTTTTAAGTCATTTTTCTGATATACTAAGAAGTTATTAGACTGAAATAAAGAAGATATGGTAAACCTCTATTAGAACTTTATTCTCATTTACTTGATATATCATTTTAAAAATAAAATGTAAAGCAATCTCATCATATAACCAGCCTTTCCACCTTATTACTGTAAAGTGAACCGAGCTTTAACTATTTTTAAAATTATTTTTCCATTTAATAAATATTATTTTAATGCCTCCTATTTACATGAAGTGACATGGAGGTGCAACAGATCTGTTTTTCCCCCCTCAAAGCATTTGTATCTAGCAGTGCTCCTCCATGTAAATAGCACAAACATGCTTACCGCAGGCTTCTATAGTGTTATGTACCTTCTTTCAGAAAGTTTATTAACTGTTCATCATATACTTATTTTTTAAATAATTTGTTGAATGTCCACCTTTATTGCTGGTCTCTAAACTCAATGTGGATGGGAACAGCGTCTCTTTTGTTAATGGTTGTATTGCTAATGTCTAACAGAGTGATTAGCACATCACCAACACTCTACAGATTCTTGAATGATTCATGCAGATTGTGGGAATTGTTATATAGGAGAAATATAATCTAAAGAAAGGTTATTAAGGAGGTATAAATTACTGTGTGGAATTTGTGCTCATTTGGAAAAGTGGTTCACATTTAGATGCATTGAGATTGGGAGACAGAGAAGGGATAGACCAAGAAAGAATAGCATGTTCAATGTTTTGAGGCAATTGAGAAGGAATAAATATTTATGAAACGGTGAATTACTCAGGCCCACTAGAACCCAAGTTAGATGTCAGGAAGGGGTTGGGGGATGCAGTAGCACATTGGAAAGAATACCTGAGTCAGATTAGTAGAATCTGATGTACAGGAGTAAGAAATTTTCATTTAATTAAATGTTGAGAAAATTTGGGCAAAATTGTATAATTTTGGTTAAATGGCTAAGATAAATGACATTTTAGTTGTATGTTTACTGGTCCAATTTTTAAAAAACCTTTTTTAATGGTTGAGAACTTTTTTAAGGGCAGAAATTGTACATTTTATTCTTGGTAATCACAGTAACTTGCATAATTCCTAGCATGTTTTAGGTATTGGGCATATATTTTTGATTACATGGCCATTTGAATTTGTTAGGTGATACTATATTCTGAAAGGTATGAAGTGATTCTTGCCTTGGACTATGTAGGTAGATAAGATGTAGGTAACTAAGAAGCTAGATGAGAAGATAATAATTTAATGGTCATTAGACGGATAGTAAAAACAAATATGTACACGTGAACACAAAAACACACAACCAATACACACACCTGACCTTATGCATATACACAGGCACGCCAACAGATGTACCCACACATTTGCACATACAAATACATACATACACAAACACACACACAGACATACACACATACATATGTGTGAGGGACAATAGGTAAAATATTAGGATCATGCTACAGAAAACAGACAAAGCTTGCAGAGTTACCAAGGAAGTATCAGGAGGGCAGACGAATAACAGATGGAAGAGGATTTTGAAACAACAAATTAAAGAATAAAGAATTTAGTCTCCGTGAAGAAGGGCTCACCCTAAGTAGATTATCATGTTGCAGGCAGATTTCCCAAACTCATTGTACATTGCCAAAAATTTACTTACACATATTAGCTACCCTAGAATCTGAGTCTGAGAATGGGTGGCACATAATGTTTATCAAATACTACAATGTTCAGTTTTTTTCTTTTACAGAATCCAAATGCTTGTTTTAAAGAAAATGGAAAAATACAGAAAAATAGAAGAAATAAAGCCCGTTACTACAATCCAAAATTAAATATACTAACATTTTGGTTTTTTTTTTTTTTCTTTTTCTTTTTTACTTTCAAACTTTTAAATCTGTAGAGCAGGCGCTCCATCCCAATCCGTGGGGCAGCGCGCTCTGAGGCACAGGGCTGGGTCAGCCGTGTCCACCTTGCGTTCAGGACTGTCGCAAGGCGCCAGGCAGGAGGCGAGGCCGCAGGGGAGGACCCGCGTCCTCACAGAGGGGCGCTGGCGAGGCGGAGCGGGCGACAGAGCTCACCCTCTGCCGCGAGCACCGTAGTGTCTGCGTGTGGCTCGGAGGCCGACCTGCAGCCTCCCGCCGGGGCTCTCCCGCAGCCGGGAGCTGGCAGCGGAGGGGACGCTGCCAGGCCAGGTGGTGGAGCCCGCAGCAGCCGCGCCTCGGGAAGGCAGCCTGACCTTCATCTTCTCCACCGAGGACGCGGGGAGCCGCTGCAGCCTCCGCCCGCAGCCCCGGCACCGTCCCCCCAGCAGGCGGGGACCCCCAGGTCGCCCCAGAGCCGGGGCTCGGAGGTGCGGGTCTTGCTGGACCACGTCACGAAGGACGCGCTCGTCCAGTCGTCCCGCCTCCGGCAGAAGCACTTTACTTCTCTGGGGTCCTCATGGATCCGTCCAAAAGAAACTATGTTACGTTTGGTGCCATAGCTCTACTTTAGGTGGGAAAAAATACACAGCTGTTCTGGTGAAGCGTTTTGGGCCCATGGTACCCCTGTGATGCTATTTCCCAAATGAGAATGTAGGGATAAACAGACAGCCATGAAGCTTCAAAGTGAAACATTCCAAAAAGGGACGGAAGTCAAGCGCGAAGTGAATGATGCTGTTCCCTAGGATGACACTTCTGTCTCGCCCCTTGAGCGCAGCCTGCCTGAAAGCCTGTGGACTTCCAAACCACCACCTCTTTCTCATGAAGAGGAGCACCTTATCCTTCCCTTTATTTATCAGAAATACGTCTCACCAATCAATACCTCAGCTACCTCCTCGGAAAATTAGTGATCCAAACAAAATATATCCAGGGAAGAACCCACGTCAATAATGAATGCTATTAAACTACAGCCTAGGCAAGTCCTGCGTGATAAATGTAAAAACGCTGTTGCTGAGGAAAAGGAAATTAGAAAAGGTAGTGGAAGTGACTCTTCTCAATATGAAGATGAAATCTGGAGACATGAAAGTGTAAATACTGTGAACAAAATACTGAAAAACTGGTCATAAAGTGGATGGGAAAAGCCAAAATGAAAGCCAGAAAAGAAATGCTATGGTTAAGATTTCAAATATTGCCCATAGTGGAAGCAGAGCAGTAAAAGTTTCTACGGGCAAATACATCAAAAGCTTATTTAAATACTAAAAAATCTCCAGAGGAAGAACATGGATCATGCAAAAGCTCAGAAAATGTGAAAAATTCCCAAGGAAAAGGCACAAAAGAAACAAAGTGATACCTGTACTTCCAAGGAGGAACATTTAAAAGTCCATTTCACCTTGTGGATGTCAGAATCCTAGCTCAGGTTCCTTTCCACTCTGGTTCATTTAAAACCACAAAGGTACAGGAATAAAGAAAATGACTCTTCTTTGAAACAGGACTTGAGAAAATGTGGAGTGGCAGGACAGCACCCAACCCCAGTCTCACTGCATCTTTACTCACTCAGCAAGTGAGACTGCTTCAGAAAACCAAGAGTCCCTCAAAAGGCCAGCAGCGAGGTATGGGATGCAAATGAAGCTCATGTGCCCAGGGAGCAGGATGAACCACGTGCATTGGGCACAAAGGGCAGCAAAAGTAGTACCTTTGGTCACATGACCCTAAAGCAGAAGAAATCTGACTCTTCCAGTCTTCAGTATGTGGCACTGATAATGCAGAAATTTGAAATCTTCCAACACTTAGTGTAGCTCTTTTGAAAGCTTTAATTTTCCTCCCGGCAGTATGTTTGCACCTTCTACCTCCTCTTGTTCCTCCTCTTCAAAAGAAGAGAAAAATTCAGTAATTCCTTGAAAATGAAAGTCTTTTTCAAAACCATCTCCAAATATGTCACACCAGATGTCAGGACCATATGTGTAGGGGACATTGTTTGGGCCAAGATATATGGCTTCCCTTGGTGCCAGCCCATATTCTTACTATAACTGTGAACCAGAAGGATAACAGCTTCTTAGTCCTACAATAGGCCTGTGTTTCATGGTTTGGGTTTCCAACAACATTTTTCTTTCTTCTTTTGCAACTCTCCCCCTTTTCAAAAAACTTCCTGTCACATTTGTGTGAGAGGAGAAAGGGCCTATATTGTGAGGCTATCTCAGAGGCAGCTTAGGCTAGTAAACAGCTGACTAGTGAGTACAGGCTCTGTTGACACAGTGTGAGATGTGAGCATGGACAGTAAGGTAGGCAAGAATCGTTGGAAGTCACCACAGATTTTCTAGTCTAGTTAGGAATATTTTCCACTAAATAGCTTGGCCAAATTGGAGAGACAAATTGCACTCAGTTGCCTGTTTTTTAATACTCACGTCATAGCCATTTTTTTGACTGAGAAGCTTACACTGAACATGCAATCAAATTTTGTCCTAAGGAAGTGAGATTGTAGCAGCCCTAAACTTCAAATGGAATCATAAAAGAGCCTGAATAGCCAAAGCAATCTCATACAAAAAGAACATATCGGCAGGCATCACATTACCTGACCTCAAATAATACTACAAGTATTTGGTTACTATAGTAACCCAAACAGCATGTTTCCGGTATAAAGGTAGAGATATAGACCAATGGAACAGAAGAGAGAACCCACAAATAAAGCCATATAGGTACAAACAACTGATTTTTGAAAAAGCACACAAAAATATATACTGGGGAAAGGATGTCCTATTCATTAAACGGTTTTGGGAAAATTGGCTAGCGACATGCAGAAGATTCAAACAGGATTCCTGTCTCTCACCACATGCAAAAATTAACTCAAGATGGATTAAAAAATTAAATGTAAGATAGGAAACCATAAAAATTCTAGAAGAAAACATGGGAAAAATTCTTCTAGGCATTAGCGTAAGCAAAGAATTTATGACTAAGGCCCCAATGGCAAATACAGCAATAACAAAAATAAATAAATGGGACTTAGTTAAATAAAAAGTTTCTGCACAGCAAGGGAAATAATCAACAGAGTAAATAGATAACCTATGGAGAAAATATTTGCAAGCTATACATTCAACAAAAGACTAATATCCAGAATATACAACAACTCAAACAAATCAGCAAGAAAAAAAACAATAACCCCATTAAAAATGGGCAAAATCATAAACAGTTTTTTCAAATTAAGATGAGCAAATGGCCAATAAACATATGGAAAAATACTCAACATCACTAATCATCAGGGAAATGCAAATTAAGCCACAATGAGATACTACCCTAACCCTATTAGAATGGCCATTATTAAAAAATCAAAAAACAGGCCGGGCGTGGTGGATCGCTCAAGGTCAGGAGTTCGAAACCAGCCTGAGCAAGAGTGAGACCCCGTCTCTACTATAAATAGAAAGAAAGAAATTAATTGGCCAACTAAATTTATATATAGAAAAAATCAGCCGGGCATGGTGGCACATGCCTGTAGTCCCAGCTACTCGGGAGGCTGAGGCAGAAGGATTGCTTGAGCCCAGGAGTTTGAGGTTGCTGTGAGCTAAGCTGAAGCCACGGCACTCACTCTAGCCCGGGCAATAGAGTGAGACTCTGTCTCAAAAAAAAAAAAAA